>PVJN01030401.1:0-25650 GCA_004026805.1 Lasiurus borealis | reverse complement strand
AATAATTTGTGGCCCATTCTGATACACCATCATAAATGGATCAAAGCTCACCATCATTGTAGCACAATATCATAAAACATGGTCTCAATAATTTTAACCTGGAAAATCATTTAAGCAGATAGAATTCAACAGCCACATTAAAGACTCACATCCAAATATAATTTCTATCTCTTACTCAACATTCATTCATTCATTCTACTTAAGCCAGAAATTAGCCCAGATGTTCAATTTGCAGTGGGAACCAAACAGATACAATCCTGACACACATATAGCACACATCTACATGAAATACATGGATATTAGAGAAGCAAACCAACAAATAAATATAATTACTGTGATAAGAAAAGAAAAAGTGTTATGAGATAAAATGGCTAAGAATTTATTTTGCATTCAACACTTCGGTAAACAAAAGTATTCCTAGTTTATATGAAAAAAATGAAGTACATCCATATTCCATGGTAGCTACTGACTTGGAATATATGAAGAAACTTTATTTTATTATATATATATATATACATATATATAGTTATTGATTTCAAAGAGGAAGGGAGAGGGAGAGGGAGAGGGAGAGGGAGAGAGAGAAGAAACATCAATGATTAGAGAGAATCATTGATCAGTTGCCTCCTGCATGTCCCCTACTGGGGATCGAGCCTGCAACCTGGGTATGTGCCCTTGATCAGAATTGAACCCAGGACACTTCAGTCCACAGGTCAAGGCTCTATCCACTGAGCCAAACCAACTAGGATATGAAACTCCAAAAGCAGACATGGGTGAGCCGTAACAATAAAATATCCTCCCTCGTTGAGTGGCTGTGGATTACAAATTAGGTTTGGAAAAGAAAAAATGCTTAAGGTTTTATGTGTATATAGTGACCTACTATCGGTCATCCTCTGATAACTTCCATATCAGTACTCTTTTTTACTTTAAAGCACTTACAACATCTTGTAATTACTCTGTCATTGATTTTACCTTCCTCCCCCAGAAGGAAAGAAACTCTATGAAGATAGGTGCCAATCATCTGCCTTGCTCTACACTCTTCCTCAGAGCCTCCCTTTTTACATATACAAACAAAATCGTAAGTGAACAAATGACAGAAAAATTAACAGAAGGGACCTAATTTAGGCCTCTCCGATGGAATAACAATGAAGCTAAGATTCAAAGGCTGACTAGAAGTTACCCGGATGAAAAACACTCAGGGGCCAAGAACTGTCTGTGTAAAAGCCCTGAGGAGAGAAAGAGCAAGTCATTTTCAGGAATGGAAAACCAGTTTGCCTAGAATAATGTGAGTGAAGAGTCAGGCGGAACACAGTGGAGTTGCAGATGGAAGCAGGAGTCGAACAATGAAGGACTTCAAAACCAAGGAAAGGAGATTGGGCTTTATTAGTTATGCAAGATAAAATCAAAGAAGTTTAAAGATTTCTCTGCTGTTTCAAAGCTAGAATGTAGGAAAGCAAACATGGACACAGGCAGACCACTTAGAAGGTTATGGTAACCAATGCATGCAAGAGGTTGTAGTAAGCATTTTTATTTTCTGTATTTGTGATAACTAAGAAGTGGCAATTAAAAAAAAGAAAAGAAAATGCCTATCTAGTGGGGAAAAAATCTGTATTTAAAAACTTTATATTGAAGAATGTGCCCTGACCGGGTAGCTCAGTTGGTTATAGCATCATCCCAATATGCCAAGGTTGTAGGTTCTATCCCTGGTCATGGCACATACAAGAATCAACCAATGAGTGTGTAATTAAGTAAAACAACAAATTAGTGTTTCTTTTTCTCTCTCTTTCCCTTCCTCTCTCTCTAAAAATATCCTCCTATATAATAAAAGGCTAATATTTAAATTATCCCCTCAACTGGGAGTTCAAACAGGGGGTGGGGCCTGCCAGCCAACTGCCCACAGCCCCACCCCTCAGTCAGCCCCTGACCCTGATTGGGGGCAAGGCCAGCCAGGCAACCTCCTACATCCCCTCCCCTCAGCTGGGAGAGCAAGACCCCACCTGTGCATGAATTCATGCACCAGGCCTCTAGTCAATAAATAAATAGTAAGAATGTGAAAAGAAGCCTGAAGTGAAACAGAAACTAAGAAGAAATGTGAACTCTTTAGAGAAGCTTGTTATGCAAGAGACATTCTTTGTTTGGTTCAGGGGGGGAATGGATCAGAATCTGAGACTATTTGACTACATTTGAAGAAGGGAAATTGCTACAATACTTGGATGCATAAGAATTACCTCCTATCTTGATCCATCTAGAAAAATCTCATTTTAGTATCTTCACTGTGGATGTGTCACAGCAGAAATAGGTGATTACAGGCAGTCCAGTAATATGAAATCTCTTCTTCAGAGAAACCAAGATGGCAGCATAGGTTAATACCTTAACTGTTGCCTCACACAATTTCAAAACTACAGCTAAAAGACAGAACGGATATCATCCAGAACCACAGGAAAGCTGGTTGCATGGAAATTCTACAACTAGAAGGAAAGAGGGGGCTCCTGGAGACTCAGAGGAGCTGCAAAAAGCTGAGATATGAAGACACGCATGGAGAAGATGGGTACCAGAGTGCCAGGCTGGCTTCTTCTAGCAAGAGGAAGACAGAAACTCCCAACTGCACTGAACCCCAGTTCCAACTGCACTGAACCCCAGTTCTGAGCGAGACTCATATGGGGGGAGTCTAGACTGTCGGGAAAGGGAGGAGTGCACAGAAACTCAGGAGAGGCACAAAAGGCAGAGGTCTGGAGGCGCACATGCAAGTCCACACAGAGAGAACTGAATGCTGATTGTGCTGCTGGCTTTCTCTAGCGGGAGAAAAACGGAAGCTCCCGACTGCACTGAACCCCAGTTTCAGGCAAGACTCTGGGGACCCAGACTCATACGGGTCCCCAGAGTGCACAGAAACTCAGGGGAGACACGAAAGGCAGAGGTCTGGAGACAAGCGCATGAGGGCACGCAGAGAGGGCTGCAGCAATTACTGAGGAACTGAGACCCAGGGGTCGAGTACGGCAGGGCTGACAGGAAACCAAGGCTGTCTTCTCAGGCCTGAGACTCCACCCATCCAAGTGGTACACAGAGGCTTTTGCAATTTTGCAAGTCTTGTTTCATAAGGCTGATTCCAACACAGAAGTTCTCCTGGCATAGACACAGCTGATCCTCACAGCCAAATGGCCTGGAGTTCAATTCTCCCCAGTGACACCAACAACAATCAAGACTTAACTACAATAAGACTGTGCACACACTCCACAAAAGGGTGCATTAAGAGTGTCCACTTCGGTAACTGGGGAGGCGGAGCTACTGGGCCATACTAGCATACAAAGCTACTCTACCAACTCAGGGAAGCAGCGAAAATGCAGAGACAAAGGAACAGATTACAAACAAAAGAAATGGAGGGAAACAAACAACTGGATATAGAGTTCAAAATCAAGGTTATAAGGTTTTTCAAGAATTTCCTAGAAAAGGTCGATAAATCAATGCAAGAGCTGCCCCTGGTGGTCAGTGTGCTCCCACAGGGGGAGCGCCACTCAGCCAAAAGCTGGGCTCACAGCTGGCGAGCACAGTGGTGGTGGCGGGCGTCTCTTCCGCCTCCGTGGCAGCGCTAAGGATGTCAGACTGACGGCTTAGGCTTGTTCCCACAGGGAGTGAGCCTAAACTGTCAACTGGACATCCCCCGAGGGCTACCGGACTGCGAGAAGGCACAGGCTGGGCTGAGGGACACTCCCTGCAAGTGCATGATTTTTGTGTACCAGACCTCTAGTTTTATTATAGATTATTAGCAAAACTCATTAAAGTGAAGGAAAACAAGAAAATTAAAGCTCTTCATACCTGTCACATTGCTGCATTATGGAAATTTCTTTGATTATTTCCTGGAGATCTGACTCGACAGGTACTTGTTTAATTGCCACAACTTGACCAGATTCCTTATGTATAGCTTTAAATACACTTCCATAAGACCTAAAAGAAACCAAGACATTTATTTTTTTCCTTTCAAACATCATAACTATTAGAGAAAAAGAGTCTACAGTTTATGAAAGTAGTCTTTCCTAGTTTAAAGCACAATTTAATGACAAACAAACAAATAAGAAAAGTTAATTACACTTTAGCTTTAATGTTTCAATTATTGACTTAAAATCTCTTAAAATCATCAAGTTAATATATAAAGATTAATATTTTTCTTATGAATGAAATAGACTCACAGTTTATCAACTCAAACAAATGCAGCATTAAAAAGATAAAAGTGGAAATTAAAATAACAAATAGCCCTGGCCTGTGTTGCTCAGTGGATAGAGTGTTGGCCCAAAGGGTCTCGGGTTAGATTCCCAGACAAGGGCACGTAAGAGGCTTGTGGGCTTGCTCCCTGCCCCTCATCAGGGTGCATATGAGAGGCAACCAGTCGATGTGTCTTACATCAGTGTTTCTCTTCTCACTCACTCTCTCCTTCTCCTTTCCTCTTCCCACTCTCTCAGAAAAGCAATGGAAAAAATATCCTCAGGTGAATATTAACAAAACAAAACCAAAAAAAAATGAAATATGGCCCTGGCCAGTGTGGCTCAGTTGGTTGGGTGTTATCCTGGGTACCACAAGGTTGCTGGTTTGAGTCCCAGTCAAGAGCACATGCCAGGGCTGCGGGCTCTATTTTTAAGGTAGGAGGTGTGCAGAAAACAGCCTATCAACATTGTGTTTTCACATCAATGTTTATCTCTATCCCTCTCCCTCCTCTCTCTCTAAAAATCAGTAAACTATTTTTAAAAAGGATTAAATATAAAATAAAAACCGCCAAAGTCTCAAGTAAGAAGCAAAGGCTAATCTCACCTAAAGCAAAATTACCCCCAAAATAATAAAGTTCCATGCCTGTTCAGACTGCGTAAGGGCAACTGAACCCTCAGTTTGGGACTACAGGAAACCAAAGTTAGAGAAGCAAGGAGTATGTTCCCTCCTACGTCAGAGATCCAAAGCATCCTCACATGCTCCTTTCACACCATCTCCTAAAGAGGAAGACCACACACTCAAAGCTGGCAGTCTGTTCTCTGTTTCTGTTTCGTTCGTCAGTTTATTTTGTTCATTAAATTCCACATATAAATAAAATCATATGGTATTTGTCTTTCTGACTGGCTTATTTGACTTAGCACAATTTCCAGATCCTTCCATGCTATAGTAAAAGGCAAAATTTCCTTTTTATTATGGACACTATCTACTAAAGGCACTTGGGCTGCTTCCAAATCTTGGCTACTGTAAACAACACTACAATGACCACAGGGGTATATGTCTTCTTTCAAATTAGTGTTTTGGGTTTCTTCATATAAATACCCTGTAGTGGTACATAGAAAGCATCCTCATTCTTTTTTCCCTACATCTACATCTACATCCTACTGTATTGCAAAGATATATTATATAGTATCTTTATAATTGTTTATAAATGGAACTGTGAGGTCAAGAGACTATGCAAACACACACACATATATAAAGTAAATGGTATTTTCTTATTTTTTATACTCACCCTTCCCCAAGTTTCTCTAATACATCAAAAACTTCTTCAGGTTGCTTAGTCAAACTGTCTTCACTCAGCTTTTTCAGCTTACTGGTGACAAAAAGACAAGAAGAAAATATTTAAGACCTTTAATATCTTGCTGTTTTCACTTAACAACAAAGCCTTGTAAACCATGTTAAGGAACTCTATTTTAAAATGATCACTTCCTCTGTAATGCAGAGGGAGAACATGCACTGAGCATAAGTGGATGCACAGAATATAATCCTAATAGTGAGAACGGATAGAAGATAAGCTATTCAAGATATTAAAGAGGCATAATCAACAGGTAGTGGTTTGGGTTAAATATGGGATGATGATGAGGGAAAGAGGAGTTGAGACATCTCTTAAGCCTTTGGCTTAATGTCATTTAAACTAAGAACACCAGTAGAAAACAGTTTGTAGGGGGAATATTATGTGTTTAAATCAACTCTTCCAAATGTAGATTTCCAGTAAGCAAGAGTATATTTGAATCCCAAAAGAGATCTGAGTTGAAAATGTCATTTTTTTGTACCATCAGAACATAGATGAGGCCTGAAGACATGAGAAGGGATAAAATCATCAAAAATCATCTAGAAAGAAATCAGTGTCAGGTAGAAAACAGCTCCTAGAAAAACATAAATACAGTATTTAAGAAATGAGGTCATTTAGGACAAGAAGGTAGTGTTTGACCATGTCCAAAGCTTTTGAAAGTTCAAACAAACAAACAAACAAACAAAAATCAAAAGTATCGATTACAGAATTTCCACTTCTGAACACAAAAAAAGTTAGCAGATCCAGAACTATTTGTCTGTTGTAAAAAACAACAGAAAACTCAATAAATATAGGAAACAACTATTTTCAGACATTAGATGTAAGCATTTCAGAACTGAGACCCCTGAGAAAAGGGGAAGAGATCAGCCTCATTAGCATCAAGGCTTTAGGATCAAGAAGCTTGGGCACATGAAGCACAGAGAAAAAGGAAGCCAAATGGAGCCCCGCATTTTTGCTAAGTTGAAGAAACAAGAGATGGGGTTGGGGAGTGGCAAGGAAAATAAAATTTGTATTACTGAGTATCTTCAAGACGAGAGCTATGCAGAGAAAGAGGTCCAGCAACCCAGGAGTTTTCTTGACTAACGCCAATCTGCACGTGCTTACAAAAAACGCTCTACAAAGTTCAGCAAAATCAATTTCCTAAGGGAAAACAATGAGCAGGGAACTCTAAAACATCTCCTCCTGGAGATCACACAGGCTGAGAGAACTCTCACAAATACAAAGGTCACCCAGAAGTATACCAGAATGGCCATATTTTAGAAAGGAAAGTATTACCAAATTATAGAGGCTACTCTTGATACTCCCAAAAATGGCCTAAAAACAAGCCTCAAAACATTGAGCCTATTCAAAGATAACTGCCTACCAGAAAAAGTCTGTAACTTCTTAAACTAAATCAAACTCCAGTATTCACAGTGTAAATCTTACAATTTCAAGAATTCAATCGAAAATTACTAAGCATATTTGAAATCAGGAACTATGCTATATAATAAAAATCTAATATACAAATTGTCCAAATGATGGAATGACCGGTCTCTATGATGCCTACTGTCCACTAGGGGGCAGATGCTCAACACAGGAGCGCTGCTCAGCCAGAAGCCAGGGTTTCGGCTGGCAAGCGCAGTGGCAGTAGTGGGAGCCTCTATAGCCTCGGAGGCAATGCTAAGGAGCAGCGAGTAGGCAGGCAGGAAGGAGCGAGGGGTCCCAGACTGTGAGAGGGCTCCTGGACTGGGGGAGGGAACAGGCTGGCCTGAGAGACCCTCCTCCTCAACCCCCAGTGCACGAATGTCGTGCACCGGGCCTCTAGTAGATAAAGAAAAAAAAATTTCTTCCACTTAACAACAGCAGAATATATTCCCATGTGCATATGGAATATTCTCCAGAAAATACTACAATTTTCAGAAGATTGAAATCATACAAAATATCTTCTCCAATCATAATGGAATATAACTAGGAATCAACAGCAGAAAGAAAAACACACATAAGTATGTGGAAATTAAATAACATGTTCTTAAACAACCAGAGGTCAAAAAGAAATCACAAGACAAGTAGGCCAAAACCGATTTGGCTCAGTGGACAGAGCGTCAGCCTGCGGACTGAAAAGTCCCAGGATTCTGGTCAAGGGCATGTACCTTGGTTGCAGGCACATCACCAGTGGGAAGTATGCAGGAGGCAGCTGATTGATGTTTCTCTCTCATCGATGTTTCTAACTCTCTATCCCTCTCCCTTCCTCTCTGTAAAAAATCAATAAAATTTATTTTTTTAAAAGATAAAAGAAAATACCTGGACACAAATGAGAATGAAAATACAATATACCAAAACATATGGATGTAGCAAAAGCAGTACTAAGAGGTAAGCTTAGAGCAGTAAACCCTTAAATTTAAATGTCACACCTCAAGAGACTAGAAAAACAAACTAAACCCAAAGTTAACAGAGGAAAGAAATAATAAAGATTAGGCACAAATACACAAAGTAGACTAGAAAAACAATAAAATAAAAAAATCAACAAACCTGCTATGGTATGAATATCTGTATCCTCCCAAAACCTAACTGTTGAAATCCAAACCCCCAAAGATTATGGTATTGGGGGTATGGGGAGTGCTTAAGCCATGGGGTAGAGCCCTCATAAAATTGGCTCCAAAGAGACACAGAATTATCAGCTATGAACCAGGAAGAGGGCTTTCATCAGAATGTGACCATCCTGACACCTTGATCTTGGACTTCCGAGATTCCAGAACTGTGAGAAATAAATGTCTATTGTTTATACTCAATCTGTGGTATTTTGTTAATAGCAGCCCAGACTAGAGAGAAAATGAGTTAGCTTTCTTAGAAGACCAACCAATTTACAAACCCTTAGCTAGAATAAGAAAAAAATAGTCAGCTAACTAAAATTACAAATGAAAGAGGAGATATTAAAACTGATGTCACAGAAATAAACATGATTATAAGAGAGTACTATGAACAATTATAAACAAATCAGGTAACCTAGAAAAAATGGATAAATTCTGAGAAACATATAGACTGCTAAGACTGAATAATGAAGAAATAAAAAATCTGAACAGACACATAACCAGTGAAGAGATTTAAGGAGTAATCAAAATTCTCTCAACAAAGAAAAGCCTAATATTAAATGGCATTAATGGAGAATTCTACTCAACATTTAAAGGAAAAATTAACAATATCCCTCAAACTCTCTCAAAGAATTGAAGAGGAGGAAACATCTCTAAACTCAGCATTACTTTGCTATCAAAATCACAACATGAAAAATATAGACCAATATCCCTAATAAATATTCATGCAAAAAATCCTCAATATAATACTAGCAAACAAAATTCAACAGCATATAAAAGGATTATACACTGTGACCAAATGAAATTTATACCTGGAACGTAAGACTGGTTCAACACATGAAAATCAATCATTAACAAATAAAGGACAAAAACCACACAGTTATTATCTCAAGTGATGCAGAAAAAACATTTGACAAGGCCAACACCCTTCCATGATAAAAACACTCAACAAACTAGAAATAGAAGGAAATTACCTCAATATAATGAAAAGCTCACAACCTACTTCATGGTAAAAGACTGAAAGCTTTTCCTCTAAGATCAGGAACAAGAAAAGGATAAATACCCACTATTCAACATAGTACATACTCTAAAGTAATAAGACAAGTAACAAATAAAAGACAAAGAAGGGAAAAAATAAAATAAAATTACCTCTGTTCACAGATAACATGATTTCATCTGTTGAAAAGAATAAAGATTCCCAGAAAAAAGAAAAAAAAAAACACCACAAAAGAAAAAAAAAACCCTGTTGTAACTAATAAATTTCAGCAAAGTTGCAGGATACAAAATCAATATACAAAAATCAGCTGCACTTGCATACATTTGCAATGACCAATACTAAAATGAAATTTTAAAAAACAAGGATCATTATGGTATAAAGAAAGGATCAAGTACTTAGGGGTAAAAAATTTAACCAAGGAGGTGAAAGACACATTAAAATTATAAAACACTGCTTAAAAAGAAACCAAAGAACATAAAAATAAATGGAAAGATATCCTATGCTTATGGATTGGTTGGAAGGCTTAAAGTTATTTAAATGTCCATACTACTGAAAGTAAATTATAGATCCAATGTAATTTCTATCAACATACCAATGGCATTTATTTTCATTTTTGCAGAATATGGGAAAACATCCTGGAATTAATGTGGAATCTCAAGAGCCAAAAAAATCTTGGGGGTGAGGGAGTTGAGAGGAATAAATTTAGAGGTCTCACAATTCCTTTGTGCTGTTTTGTCCTGTGTTTTACTTCTATATATGCTATGAACCCCACATTATGTTATTATTTCTGACCTCGGCATGCCCCATACCACTCACTACGTGGCCCCAGGCCCAGCACTAGTGGCAGCCAGCCTGGGTTCACAGCTTGGTCTCTCCTGGCACCTCCAAGCCCAGTACAAGTAACAGCCACCTGCAGATTGCTTTGTAGCTCATGCTGGGTGGCCCTGGAAAGGGCACCAAGTAGAGAGTTCCAGACCATATCAAAGCATACCCAATCTCCTCCCCACCAGGGACACATTCAAGGGGCGCACTCAGAAGGCACCAGAGCCCCACTGAAGCACACCCTGCTCTGTGGGGTCGACCCCTAACAGCTGTTTCTCCATGGTACTAGAGCAACAGCCCACACAGGGTTTTGGGGGGAGGGAGCAGGGCCTAGCTCAGGTGACTTGGGGATGCTGTGCCACTGGACCCTTCTGGACACCTACTTCAAAAGGCCACTCTACCAAGCGCAGGAGACATGGTAGTTCTCCCTAATACTACACAGAAACACACACATGGGGGCTGAGCTGCCAAAATGAGAAGACAAAGAAACGTGTCCCAAATGAAAAAAAAAAAAAAAAAGGAGAAAGAGAAAATGTAATGTCTTGTCAATGATGAATTGGGAAGAAGAGCACCTAAGATAGAAAAACAGAAGCAACAGGAAAATGAGAAAGAGAAAGCTTCAAGAAACAGAGATCTGAGGGAGATGAGTTCAGAGAAAAGGTTTCTGAGCTTTCCAAGCACTGGCTTGATAACCCTGCAACCTAAAATCAGTTTCACTATATAGATAAGGCCTGAGGGGAAGGCTGAGACAAAATGAACACTTAGAAACAGATTTTAAAGATTCTGGAATTGGGGAACAAAAATGTAATTATAGGAGTAGAGTCATAAAAAGTGTGAGAAGAGACATGTTAAAAAATCAGATGGAAGTTGAGGGAAAGAGAAATTCCCCTTCTGTGATAGAAGCAAAAATTATGTAGGAATGATAATCAAAGAAAATTAAGATGAAAGTACATAAGGAAGTTCTTCTTCCTACAGATCACAGAATTTCAAACTTCTCTACAAAGCAGATGAAATCATTTGTGTAAAATTATATATATATATATATATACATATATATATATATATGGCAGGAAAAGACAGTGCAATTTTAGGGGACTGCAGCCCTGAAACTAGTCAGGAGTGACAGCTCTTTTTGTCAAGTCTGCAAACACCAAAATGCAAATTAGCCCTAGATAAGAAACAGCCCCTTTACAACAGACATAACACTTGACATTTTAACTCTTTTCAATTGTATAGTTAAATGGGGTTAAGTAATTCTGTACCCATCCCCACTATCCATCTCCAGAACTTTTCATTCTCCCAAACTAAATTACCCATTTGACAACTTCCCACTTCCTCTTCCTGCCAGGCCTGGTAAACACCATTCTCTTTTCTGTCTCTGAATTTGAGTATTGTAAGTGCCGCACATAAATGGAATCATACAATATGGGTCCTTTGGGCTCTGGCTTCTTTCACTTAGCATGTTTTCAAGATTCACCCATGCTGTAGCACTTATCACAATTTTATTCCTTTTCCAGGTTGTAAATGTGGTATATACATTTCCTTTAGCCATTCATCCATGAGTTATGTTGTTTCCATCTTTTAGCTATTGTGAAAATAAGGCTGAAAATAAAATCTGCTGTCCAAATATCTATTTGAGTCCCTGATATCAATTCTTTCCTATATATTTCTAGAAGTGAAATTGCTGGATCATATAGCAATTATAGGTTTAATTTTTTAAGGAACTACCAAACTGTTTTCCACAATGACTATACTATTTTACCATCCCATCAGCAATGCTCAAAGGTTCCAATTGTTACATATGCTAGGCAATATTTGCTATCTTCCAGGGTATTTAGTTTGTTTATGTTTTTGACAGCCATAGTAAAGAATATGGTTTTGATTTGCATTTCCCTAATAAGTGATATCTTTTCATATGTTTATGATCCACTTGTATATCTTCTTTGAAAAATGTCTATTCAAGTCATTTGCTCATTTTTTATTTGGGTTGTTTGTTTTGGCCAAGACTTAGAAAGAGAGACACAAAGGAAGGCTTTCTGCACTGCTAGATCTAGTTCCCTATTCAAGAGTAATTAGTATATGCCAGTGGTCAGCAAACTGCGACTCACGAGCCACATGCTGCTCTTTGGCCCCTTGAATGTGGCTCTTCCACAAAATACCACGTGCAGGTGCGCACGTACAGTGCAACTGAAATTTCGTGGCCCATGCGCAGAAGTCGGTTTTCGGCTCTCAAAAGAAATTTCAATCGTAGTACTGTTGATATTTGCCTCTGCTGACTGATGAATTTGCCGACCACTGGTGTAACCCTTTAGACCTTTTAGAAACCTAACCACGGAGAAGAGGACCTAACCAGAGTGCAAATTCAGTAGAAGAGAAAAGACTCTCTTCATGAACAGATTCTTTCTTCATAAAGGACTTTCTACCCCATTTCAGCTCTGTAATTTTCAATATCTTTTTTTCTTCTTGCCCTATATTTCAGGGATCACATTATGCCTACTAAGAGTAGCTATTTAATTTCATAAAGTGTTATAAAAATCATGCTGTTATTGCTATGTGCTAATTAAGCACTATGCTTCATCTTATATGTAATATCTCACTTAAAACTAAGTTCTGGTCTTTAACCCTAGCAGTTTCATCTTGCACACCAATAGGGAACATGTGAAAACTTTTCATCCTTTAGTCCTTCAACAGTTCATTTGCAAACAATGTCAAAAGTCTCAAAGCTAGCCTTCAATAGTGAACATTTTCTAAATTATACAAGGCTGGCATTGATTCTGAATCCACAAAATCAAACATCTTTTCTTTCAACAACAGGAAGTACATGTTATCCCAACCTAATAAAATTCAAAGATCGTTTTTCTTCTGCTCCTTTTGCTTTTTGAAGGACAAACATTTTGTAAATATTTAGTAGATAGCTAGCCCTAAAGTGGTAATACTAATTTCTTTCTTTCTTTTTTTCCTTAACATACGCATCCAAGTGAAAGCTGACCTTTTATCCTCCTGGAAAATTACATGTTTCTTCAAAATGTGTTGACGATGCCAAACACATCTTTAAAACACTTTGGAAACTGTCTTCAGAGACAAATGATTTACAATCACTATTTCATTTATTAATCTTCACAAAACCCAGAAAAAAGGGTACTATTAGCACCTCCATTTTAAAGTGAGATACTGAGACTTAGAAAAGTTAACTGGCCCCTGTTGCATGAAGTAAATGGCAGAACTAAGCTCAGAATATAAGTCTATCCAACTCTAAAGCTCTGGTTCTTAATTGTTTAGCTAATAAGTATCACTTTTACTAATAAAATAAATATGCTTTGATGATCTCATAATTTTAGCTTTATAGAACTGTATCGAAATTTGGGGTGAGGGATAATTAATTTTGGCACTACAACTAGCTGAAATCCGCCTACAAAAACAGATACCGTACAATGGAAAGAAAATTTTTTTAATTAAATGAAAGTCTTGTTTTCAACTCTATCATACCATTTCCTCTCAGGCTGGGCTCTTTGCCCAAAAGTACTCTGAAATTATAATTTCCTTGCAAAGAGCTTTAAAGCAAGAGAAGCTGAGATTTTTCTCCATCCTTCACCCCTGAAGCCTCTATTTTTATTAAAGGCCAACCATTACAAGAAAAATAGCCTAAATACTTCATCCACATAAATTTTTTAAAAACCTACTATAAAAGTAAACTACTATAGAAGTAATGCTACTGTATTTGTACAGGTATAAGTACCCTTTGAAGCCCTAATTTTGCTCCTCAAAATCTAAGTAATGATCCAGAATGGCAGACATTATTTTTAATTTAGGAATTTTATAAGCTTTTTAAGGTAAAATCCTGTTCTTTTTCACAAAGCACCAAAATCAGGATCTTCTTTTGATGCAAAAAAAAATTGCTATTTTCATATTAAATTTTAAAAACTTAGAAAAGTTTGAAATAATTTATTTCCTCTTTAACTGCAAAAGATGATTCCAAGATGTACTATGGGCCCAGAAGAAAGCAAAAACTGACACAAAGAGCATGTACTTTCGGAAAGGGAGTGCTACTGTCAAGTCCGATAATTATTTCCAAGATACGTAGCAGTTTAGAAAAGGACAGAACAATGAGAAATGACAGGAAACAATAAAAGACAAGATGAGGTGTAGGAAATAAACAGCTACCTGCAGCAACAAAGCTTCAAACACATCAAAAGAACATACCTAATAGTTTCTATGAACTAAAACTACGAACAGTTCTATGAACTGTCTCTGTGTTTTTATGAACTGAAATTCATAGAAATAATATTAAGTAATCAAGAAAGCAAATAATCAGTCTCAGACCACTGCTCACGTGTTTTCATTTTGGAATGATTTCTATCAAAACTAATTGTGTTTTTTTTGTCCTTTGTTTTTTAATAATTTTTTATTGACTTCATTGAGGAAAGGAAAGAGAGAGAGAGCTAGAAACATCAATGATGATAGAGAATCATTGATCAGCTGCCTCCTACACACCACCGGCTGGGGATCAAGCACACAACCCAGGCATGTGCCCTGACCTAGAATCAAACTGTGACCTTGTAGTTCATAGGTCGCCACTCAACCACTGAAACACACCAGCTGGGCAAAAACTAATTGTTTTAAACGTGTTTGTTAAATGTTTTAAAAGTATAACACTTAAAGTGATTTACTTCATTTATTTAGGAAATCCATTATATGGTTATACTATACTTCCCAATGATATTAAATATCTTTAAAAGTTTCACCATATCACTAAGTTGGCATGTTTCTCACACCATATGAGTTTATGAATATTAATTAATTAAAGCTGACTAATCAAGTTCTGAAAGTGATTTTAAGGGAGGAAATTCCATTTCTTAATCATTGACCTGGAACTTGAATTCTGTTCTACTAGAAAAAAACAGAGGGGGAAAAAAATCTTGAAAGTATATAATAATAAAGAGCATAAAAAGAAACTTCAATCAACCATGAAAAGAAAAATCATCAAAACACTTTCTTCTCAAAAGTTAATCATTTTATATATTTTTTTAATTTCCACTGCTTAATTTGACACTTGTTTCTTATAATTCTTAGGAATTACATAAACCACAAATTTTATTCAGGGAAATCAATACTCTCCAAACTCTTTCTTTGATCCAGATTTCACTGACTATAAAAATACTAGAGGCCTGGTGCATGAAATTTTTGCACTTGCGGGGGGAGGGGGGGAGGGAAGGACAGGGGAGTGGGGGAGGGCAATCCCCTCAGCCCCGCCTGCACCCTCTCACAGTCCGGGAGCCTTCAGGGGATGTCCGACTACCCCAGAGGCAAGAGGCTCCCACCACTGCAGCTGAACTCGTCAGCCATAAGCCCAGCTCAGAGCTTCTGGCTGAGGGGCGCTCCCCCTGTGGCAGCACACTGACCACCAGGGGGCAGCTCCTGCATCAAGCATTTGCTCCCTGGTGATCAGTGTGTGTCATAGCGACCAATCATTCCACCACTCGGTCGATTTGGATGTTAGCCTTTTGTTATATAGGATTAGAATAATCATTAGAAAATGGTAACTGGTTGCTATTTAATTGCAAAATGACAGACTAAATTTATAAGTGCAACTTAATGTCTTTTAATATAGTAGGTAATTGCACCAAAACTAATTCTACAAATAAGTTATGTGAACACTGAGAAATGTAAATTACCAATTGATATCACTGAGACAAATACCTCATTTTATTTATTTATTTAAAGCACAAAACTTAACAAGAGGGGCTAATATAAACATTAAAAAGGTTTAGCACATGGCATTTAATATCTGGATGTGCTTCATTGTACAGTTCATCACACTGAGTCAAGGTTAAATGTATAAAGCAGACTCAAAATGCCCCCTGAATTTTGTTTGTCTGCAGATACATTTTTATGTACGCAAGACTAGGCAGGTTCAGTGTTCTACCTTAAAAAAATAAAGCCTGAAATCTGATCTTATCATTAGTGGTGTCATTTGCCTTTGATTCTTTTGTTTTCTACATCTTTTTCATTTAAGAAAAGAAGAAACTGGGTCACCTGAAACATTCAGCGTGAGAAAGTGAGGTTGGATATTAGGAAAACAGTCAAGGTAACCAGAGTAAGCTAGGGAGAACATGAGGATAACAGTCCACTCTAAAGAGACTCTACCACAGACTTTGTCCATACTTGCCCAATTTCTGAGTCAAACTCAAAATCAAAAATGTATGTGAAGCTATTACCCAGGGAAAGAAACTCAAAACTGCCAGTGACGTAGTTTGGAAAAGAATCAGTTCTCCTATCCATAAATAAAGTGCTATTTTTTTAAAATATATTTTATTGATTTTTCACTGAGAGGAAGGAAAAGGGAGGGAAACATCAATGAGAGAGAGACATTGATCAGCCGTCTCCTGCACGCCCCCCACTAGGAATGTGCCCGCAACCAAGATACATGCTCTTGAGCGGAATCGAACTTGGGACCTTTCAGTCCGCAGGCCGATGCTCTATCCACTGTGCCAAACCGGTTTCGGCATAAAATGCTATTTAAAAATAAGGGCCCAATTTAAAGTCTTGAAATACTTCTCACTAAAAAAAAGCAGGGCTTCTTAGAGAAACGGTTGGATCAGATCTGGGACAGAAATGGACAAGATGAGTCCAGCCTGTCTTATCACAACAGACAGCAAGGAAGCTGCCACTAGAGTCACTGCCTCCTCCAGAGACTCCCACTGACCACAGATGGGACACTTTGAACTTCAACAATAGTACCTGCAATGGTTTAAAAATCCATCAAATCTGTTTAAACCCAACAGCTCATGATGGCATTTTTGAAAAATGAAGAATTGGTCCCCTTTGGAGAAAAATAGGAACTAATTCATCTGGTAAAAGCATAATCTGCTTTAAATTCTGCTTAAAACTCTCTAATGGCAGCACACTGCACTCTGACTTAAAACCAATGGCCTGCACCCCGGAATCCCTGCCCCGCTCTCTGACCTCATCCTCCAGCACTTTCTCCCATTCCATAACCCATCCAGAGTGGCTTCATTTCGATTCCGTTCACACCCTAACCTTCTCTCCGCCTCTTGTCTTCTTACAGCTTTTACCTTTACCTGGAATATGCTCTCTGATCCTCACACGGATAACCTCTCACATGTCAGGTCACAGCTTAAATATTGCCTTTCCATCACCTGTCCTATGGAGCAGGTTTCCCACTCTTTGTCAATTCATGCCACTTCCTGCCTTCCTAGCTCAGGCTCCAACTAGACTGTATGCTCTATGCGGGCACAGAAGCCTCTATCTCATTCAGCAGTGTTCCCAGCACTGGCATGTGAAAGGCAGTTAATCATTAATTACTGAGTATATGAATCAATGAGCAAAATGAATGAACTCAAGGCTGACAGTTGATTTCTGCCATGAGCAATGATCGGTGAGTAATGTCAGTTTTTAGAAAGAAACAGGAGAATGGGGCAACCCTGCATAGACAAGAGAATCAAGAAATTAGCTGCCTACTATCTTTCATTTAGGCTTTCCTCAAACATAAAAAAGGTCACTGTACTGGCCAGTGTTGCTAAGTGGTTAGAGCATTGGTCCACTCACCAAAGGGTTTACCAGGTTAGATTCAGAGTCAAGGGCATGAATGTGGGTTGAAGGTTCGATCCCCAGCCCTGGTCAGGATGCATGCACAACCAATCGATCTCTCTCTCTCTCTCTCTCTCTCTCTCTCTCTCTCTCTCCTTCCCCTCCTTCTTCTCTCTCTAAAAAAAAAAAAAAAAATCAATGGAAAAAGTATCCTCGGGTGAAGGTTAACAACAACAAAAAGTTTACCAAAACTACAAAAAAATGATTTTAACTTGCATTTCTTTCCAATTATAGGACTCTAAGTTCCACAACAGCAGAAAACCAAACATCCTAAAAATGAAAAGATGATCTGATCTGGGCAGAAAATAACATCCTATTTTTTTAATATAGAAACTACCTTATTCTTGGAATCACTCAACAATTTTCCCATTTTTATACAATGGTGTTTGTGTCTGTGTGGATCAAGATACTATTAGTTACATCAAAATATCTGAAATACCCAAAAAATTTTATTCAATTTCACCTCTTTACCAAGATGTCTGGTATCATATTAACAGCTTTCTGTAATTCTCACTTTGCTACAGAATCATTTTTCAAGATACATCCTTTAATGTACTTTGAAGACATTCATGTGCAGCTAATAAGCAAACAATTAATTTTTAATATTCATATATGTCTGTGTATATATTTGTTACTTTTATTTATTAAACCTGAGACTCTATATTAAAAGAGCAGTTGTAAGAAGGTATCTCAAATATAGACTCTTCCTTTTAAGAGATAAAAGCTTTCTAAGATTAGAATAATCTTAACATATGAGGCAATTCAAATAAAATCACAACATAAAAAGAAGCCTGGGACAAATAAAGAAAGTTTCTATCATATAATATAAATGTTGTCTTTAGAAGAAAAATCTAAAAACTTTCAGTAGTTCCAGAGGGTGGAGCTGGTAGGGAGTCAGAAATTGAGGTCATCGTAATTACAGTTGGATGTTTCCAGAGTGTGGGGTCATTCTACAGCAGAAAGAAAATGTGCTTTTGCCTCATAACAATCTTTTCTTTTGTAAACTTTTGTCAGACATCTTTCCTAGATAATCATTTTGCATTTTTCCAAACTTTGACATATGGATTTCAAAATATAGTAGCTTTTATATGATAAGTTTCCCCAGCCCCTTCACCTTCTCGCCTTTTAGAATCTTAAAAAATATCTCTAGTGTATGTATAGGTCAGTGGTCGGCCAACTCATTAGTCTACAGAGCCAAATATCAACAGTACAACAATTGAAACTTCTTTTGAGAGTCAAATTTTTTAAACTTAAACTTCGTCTAATGCCACTTCTTCAAAAGAGACTCGCCCAGGCCGTGGTATTTTGTGGAAAAGCCACACTCAAAGGGCCAAAGAGCCACAGTTTGCCAACCACGGGTATAGGTTGTTATAATTACACCACTCTGGATTCCTTTGGCAATGCCATCATCAAGCTTTCAATATTAAGTATCAGGATGGAGTTGGAAATGAAATCAATTTCCTGACTGTCTCTACTACACACAGGAGTGTTTTTCTCAAACTGCAATCACAGCCCATTAATATAGATCATGACACCGAGACCGGTTTGGCTCAGTGGATAGAGTGTCGGCCTGCGGAATGAAGGGTCCCAGGTTTGATTCCGGCTGGGGGCATGTACCTTGCTTGTGGGCACAGTGGGGTGTGCAGGAGGCGGCTGATCGATGTCTCTCTCATCAATGTTTCTAACTCTCTATCTCTCTCCCTTCCTCTCTGTAAAAAATCAATAAAATATACTTAAAATATGTAGATAGATAGATAGATAGATAGATAGATCATGACAATAATTTGGTGGATCATGACCAGCAGTTTCTCAATGAAACAAAACAGGAAATAGAAAAATATCAGAAATCTCACACACACAGTACATTTTATGAAACTTCTATTTCAAACTATATATAAATATATGGGTCTGCACTGGGTCTCATTATCAATTTTTTTTTTAATTTTTGAAAGCCATAAATATATGATGGCCTGAAGAGACAGTATCTCTAGTTCAACAGATGTCTTTGAAAAGAGAAATTTAAAATTCTCAGCGCTTTTCCCCCTTACAATCCAAACAAGAAGCACTCCATTTAAAACCTTTCTTATTAAAGCTTTAATGATACATTTCTGGAATAGAGCATTTAGATTACAACAGAAAAACAAATTTCAACCTAGCTGTCTGTAATAATAAAAGCATAATATGCTCTTTAGACCAGATGACCTTCCGAATGACCTTCCAGATACAGCCGGGGCTGTGAGAGAAACCCAGGTCCCAGGTATAGAGGGAAGCCAGTGCCCGCAGCCCGGGGAAGGACGGCGTACACATGCACGAATTTCATGCATCGGGCCTCCAGTGTTTAATAAATGTTCACCTTTTTCAGTACTCATATATGCCAAATCTCAGCCCCTTAAAGAACAGTGGCTAAATTAATCATTGCCTAGAACTGACTGAAAACTACGTTTATCTACTGTCTTCATGTGTAACTGAAGTTTGCTCACCAGGAACTGCTCCGAATTTTATTGTCTGTCATACACTCTCTCTAACAAGGAAGGGTCAATTGACTATTCCCATCGACAGGGTCTAAATCAATTCCAATGGAGTTGGTGCAAACCCAAATTAACCAAAAAAAGCCAAAGTGAGCATATGGTTTAGGGGCCAAACTGTTAATATTAGCAGAAAGATGCTCCTGTTTGTGCAGTTCTTTTCCCTGGGACTACTTAGAACACTCTTCCACTGGCCTGCCTCTGAAGTTGGGAGTTTACCCACCTCCTGCCTTTACTTTCTAAGAGTGCTTAGAGTTCACCTCTCTTGAGGATCTCTCTGATAATAAGCACACAAGAATTTCACTTTCTAACATTCCAAGGATACATGAATTAGGAATGTAGACAGTAATACTAAGTCCACCCCTCTTCTCGCTGCAATGTCTTCCTGGTTTTCCTGGCGCCCTACTTCTGCTTACCTGGTTTATTGCTTTGTCCCCCTCAACTTAATTTCTGAGAGCTGGGAATTCCCTGCTGACTGTTCATCTCCACTCCTAATTTCTGGCCTAAGATTCAGGCCACTGCTGGTACAGGCTGATGTGGACTCTATATGCTGAGGAGACTATGAATGCTTTCTACTTTATCCTTCTGAATCTTCACGCCTTTACCACTGCTTTTTCATTTCATAACAATCTATCTTGTGGCTGATAATCCATTCATTCCTAGCAACACTTTCCCTTATGAAATGACTGATTTCCTAACTTCACTTTTCATTTATGTGAATGTACTTTGTAATCCTTTTTTATTTTAACCTTCAACTTTACTTCCTCCAAATAACTTCTCATATTTTATTTAAAAAAAAAAAAATGTGCCACAAAACCCAACTACAACTTAAATCAAAGAACTCTCCTCACCTGCCTAGAGAACCCTCAGTAACTTACTCTCTTACTGTTTATTATCCTTCCAGGTTTTTTCCACTGTTCCACACCAACTTTTCTCCAAATATATCTTAATCAATGAATTTTAAATAACTAATAATCCTGTAATCTAACTGAGGAACAAGTATATCTTGCTTTAATAAACTTTATCTCTCCAGCAATGATATTCTGTCCTCTCTTTGACAATACTGTATAGAACTACCAACCATCCAGCAATCAGAGTTCTCAACCCTGCCCACCAATCTATCATAGACATTCATTTCCATTTCTAAGATGTTCTACTTGGTAAAGGGCCCATGTTTTGGCCATTTCCCTTTCTATCTATCAAAACTTCCCTATTCTGTGGTCATTTTTATCTCAACTAGAGGTTCCCCTACAAAGGACTCTGATAAACTCAACTGACGTAATGCTGATAATTAACAGCCATTTCATGGATTTACCTTCCCAAAGGGGCTTCATTTTAATAAGGACTTCTGAAGATCTCTGTGGCAGACCTGGTAAGGAAATCTGAGAAATCTAAAAGCCATTCTGGTACCCAAAGTCAAGGACATGAGGTTCCACATCTCTTGTACGTTTAACACAAGCCTTGCTGGGAAAACCAAATCAATAATGTGAGGGTCAAGGGGGCCTTACAGACCATCTAGTCACGATTCTCGGATCTGGATGCACACTGGAACATCCACCTCCAAGGAAGAATGACATACAGAGAAGAAAATTTCCAAGTCAGTACAGAGCTGGGCCTAACACTAGATATACAGGAACAACATGCTAAAATTTAAAGACACATGGGGAAGACAAATATCCAATTCGGGGCAGTAACACCTTTTGGAGGATGGAGAGGAAATGCAAATGAGAACAGATATACTTAGAGGGCCTCAATTGTATTGGTAATATGTGCCTCACCAGTGAACCTGAGGAGGAGGGGGTGTGAAGGATTAGAAAAAACAGTCAGTGGATAGAGCGTCGGCCTGCAGACTGAAAGGTCCCAGGTTCGATTCCGGTCGGGGGCATGTACCTTGGTTGCGGGCACATCTCCAGTGTGGGGCATGCAGGAGGCGGCTGATGAATGTCTCTCTCTCATCTATGTTTCTGACTTTCTATCCCTCTCCCTTCCTCTCTATAAAAAATCAATAAAAATATATTTAAAAAAAAAAAAAGAAAAAACAGAGAATAAAGCTAGGGCTAGGTGGGACGCTGCCCTCTGATTAGAGACAGTGCCATGGCCTACAAGCCGGCCTGGAAGCCTAGTCTGTCTTTTGTAGCCAGATCCCATGAGGCAAAGTAAGTCATGGTCAAGATGTTTACAATGTCCTCCCGGGTTTTGAATCTACTCAATTACATGCACCTGAACTCCATCAAGCTTTGTTTTGGCAGCACCTCCTGCAGCCAGTATCACTCAGCCACGTGGGACCGCAGGTTCGGACCATGAGGTCAAGCTGACAACCACAGCCTTTGACTCTAACTGTGCTGAGACTTATGTGTGGTTTTGCCATGAGAGGATCATACCCTCTCATTAGTCTGAGGCTTGAACCTGTCCAAACACTGTAGCCGCTCTCCACAGTAATATTTTATTTCCAATGCTAGACAGTGATGCATAAGTATTTATTAAATTAGTGCCCATTATCTTTGGAATGTCTAAAAATTTATAACTGAAAACACACACACAATATAACCATGGCACATATATTTAGATGGAGATCATATTAGGAATAAAGAGAAATATCTTAGGCGAGAAAGTACTCAAAGAAGATAGTTTAGAAAGCAGGTCTTGAAGGAAGACTAAAACATAAACTACTGGCAAAAAATAATTTTTTCTAAAGAAAAGCACACCCAAATGCAAAGTTCGGGGTACTCTAAAGAACAACAGAGAAACTTCCTCCAAATTCATCTTGGAGAAAAGCAATAAATGATTGGGGGTTAAGATAGAATTTGAGTGAAGGGAGCCCTGGCAACTAAAATGTGCCCCAACTACCCCCTCTCATCCCCCACAAGAAAAGAAGAGGAAGTAGCATGACTGAAGTGCTGTTTTAGCAAAATAAATCAGAACCCCTGCCAGGATGAATAACAAAACATGGATCATTATGAGATTCTGTAGGACAGCAAAAGGGGAACGGAATGTTAAGATGCCGGGAACCAGGTTCTGGGGCCCTGCTCCCCTCCAAACAGAGCCCTCCTGCTGTTAACCGTTTTTGAAAACCACTGGACTCCGGTGCCCAGAGTTGGATGGCTCTGCTGTAAATCAAGTGTGAGGGTCGCAGACCCCTGGAAGAGGGTCGTAGGGGCATCAAGAGGGGGGGATGAATCCACAGACTTTCTGATGGAAAATCTCATAGGCTCTAGTGACAAACTGGCTGGTATAATGAAAGAGTGGATCTACATGAAGAAATTAAAAGTAGCCCTAACCGGTTTGGCTCAGTGGATAGAGTGTCAGCCTGTGGACTGAAGGGTCCCAGGTTCGATTCCGGTCAAGGGCATGTACGTATCTTGGTTGCGGGCACATCCCTGGTGAGGGTGTGCAGGAGGCAGCTGATCAATGTCTCTCCTCTCTCATCGATGTTTCTAACTCTCTATCCCTCTCTTTTCCTCTCTATGAAAATCAATAAAATATATTAAAAAAAAAAAGAACTAGCATAGTAAATTGCAAAACCAAGACTCCTATTTCTTAAGACAATAAAATAAAGGAATGTATATAAAGTTCCTGGCAAACAGTATGACCTCAAAAAAAAAAATGATAGCTAAATTGCATTATTAGAAGGTAATAATAGGGACAATACAAAAACTCACTACAGTATCAGTTATTCCTATCAGAGCCTTTCATGAGGCAAAGTCTCTTGTGTCCACATCTATAAAACAGAATACCTGTAATCTAATATACTCAATAGGGTTGCTATAAGGATTAAATGGTATTATAAAAATAAAAATGCTATGAAAAAAAAATTTTTAAGGGTTATTCAAATATATGGGATTGTCATTAGAAATGCCTTCTGGATTAACATGTCTCTCTAAAGCAGTGGTTCTCAACCTTCCTAATGCCGCAACCCTTTAATATAGTTCTTTATGTTGTGGTGATCCCCAACCATAAAATTATTTTAGTCGCTACTTCATAACTGTAATTTGCTACTGTTATGAATCTTAATGTAAACATCTGTGTTTTCTGATGGTCTTAGGAGACCCTGCTAGCTGTTCGTGACCCACAGGTTGAGAACTGCTGCTCTAAAGAGAGCTAAAAATAAGTCTGTTAAATGGGCAACAACTATCTTAAAAAATGGTGATATATGCCACCATGCCTAGCTCTGACCCCTTGTTTCTCTAATATCCCTGGCCAGGGCAGGGGTTCTCTTTCACCTACCACGAAATTCTGATACTTTAAAAGTATAACTAATCAGTAGAGAGAGCTACCACTTCAATTCAGAATTGCTCATGTTGGTCTTACGGTGCTGGCTCAGTCCTTCCAAGACAAACAAGGAAAAAGAAGAAAAAAAAAATGCTGCCAATTTTCCCTTCTATAGTATTAAAATGAGGTGCCCAATCCAAACTACCATTTAGATACTTGACCAAATATCAGAAAAGAATGGCTCCAAGGCTCTGTCTGTCTGACAGGAGGTCTCTTTTGGAAACCTGTCCACCACCCCCTTTCACACCTGAACAGATGGTGTCCAGGCCTGGAGGAGGCTCAGATGTCTACACACCCCTATTCACAACAGCCCACAAAGTCCCAACCTTTTCATTATTTCATGTTCCTGAATACACCATCTTCCACCGAAAGGATCTCTAGGCATCAAAAAACTCAAGCTCTTTCATCTTCATCACACTGTCTAGGAGAGAAATCAGTAGCCTTCTTTTATACACCAAAACTAAGAGACGGAAATTAAATATTTCATCCAACAGCAGTTAGTTGATTCATTCATTCATTGGGGGGGAGGAGAGGGGAAATGACATTATGAATGTAAATCCATGGACCACCTCGATTTCGCTTCCTAAGGTCATTTCAAATATTATTTCAAACTACGGCGCACTCCTCACACTTCCCACACAGCAGAGGTTAAGCATGAATTCACAGGAAATGCCGAAGCATCACTATTTTTACATGCTAAGAGAAAAAAAAAACACTATATATATGTATATATATATATATATATGCATATATATATATATATATATATATATGCATATATATATATATAGGGGGAGGGGGTCCCAATGTAAAATTATCTTGCATCCATAAATACTTCTGAACTCCGGGAATAAGGGGAGGAACACCTGTCGGGGCAGCACACCCACGGTAAGTGCTTATAAACCGTGTGGTTATTAATATGGAATTCCCGGAACTGTAAATACACCACCCGCTTCTCAAAAAAAAAAGAGAGAGAGAGAGGGGGGGGGGGCGAGCCGAGGCCGGTGTTGCTCAATGGGTAGAGCGTCGGCCTGCGGACTGAGAGGTCCCGGGTTCGATTCCCGTCAAGGGCATGTACCTTGGTTGCGGGCACATCTCCACTATAGGGTGTGCAGGAGGCGGCTGATCGATGTCTCTCTCTCATTGATATTTCTAACTCTCTATTTCTCTCCTTTCCTCTCTGTAAAGAATCAATAAAATATATTAAAAAAAAAAAAAGAGGCGATAAGATGAAACACATTTGACAAGGAAGCCCTACAGGACGGTAAGAAGCCCGGTTCACATTTCCCAGCTTCACGCCTCCCCCCGGGCTCCGTGGAT
>PVJN01030400.1:0-25651 GCA_004026805.1 Lasiurus borealis | reverse complement strand
CAGCTTGAGCTCATGCTTGGTGATGATGAGTTTCCCAGCGGGGAAGGGCTTGCTTTGCAGAGACAAAGACCAAAGCAGCAACATTAAATCTTCCTGCTTGTCCACACTCAGCGCTGGTGGAGGCCAGACAGCCAGCCCCGGGAAAGCAGCGATGGGTTGGAGGCTGTGCAAACAGAAACCCCGGGGAGTTAAATGCACCGATGGAGATGTCCCCGCAGGGCTGATGGGATGATGGAGGTGGCTATGTGTGTGGTCATTAACAGGCAGATGCAATGGTAGAGCCACGGAGGGAAGGGGAGGCTGGGCCAGAAAGCGGGAGGGGGGCGAGATGGGGATGACTTCATGCTTTAGAATCTTAATTCAACTTTATTTATTTTTTTAAATGGGGCATGGTGGATTGGATTGCTTTTAACTCCAGGTAAACTAGCCTTTAGGTAACAAAGTCGTAGCTGCTCTAGGAAAGGGACTGTGTGTTTAGCATAGCTCCTGCAGACAGAAGGGACTTAGTGATGTATTCACTCAACAGCTGTATCTCAGCCTTATGCTACAGACTGGACGTACGGAGGAGAACAAAACTAGTCTAAGCCCTGGCTCCCAGAGCTGCTACTGTGGTGGGGAAGGAGACATGAATTAATACTCACACATCACGGTATCATTACAACCAGGTCAGTGCTCTGAGGAAAGGGGGGAGGGGCGTGAGGTGGCATGTGGACTATACATTCTGAGCAGCTCTCCCTGAAGCAGAGATAAAACTTCCGGGGGAAGGAACCAGAAGCCCTGGGACGGGGAAGGGCTTGTCTAGGGTGAGGAATGTGCACAGGGCCTGTCCTGGCGACAGCCCAAGGCATGAGGGGCCACTGCTGAGGAGGAGGCTGGTGAGGCAGGCGGCATAGGAGTGGCTGCGCCTGGCTGAGGGCAGCGAGGATCAGAGGGCGATGGTGGAGCTGTCCGAGGTGCTGACCAGGAGAAGAGACACGGTCTGGTGGGGAGCAGGCCCATCCCTCTAGCACCCCTGTGGTAGCTTTTAGAAGGTGGCACTAAGGAAGCACAGAAGAGGCATTCCAGACCTTTCTGGCACAAACATTCCAGTGGGGTTGAACTATTCAAAGGGCTTTACAGTTTCCTGACGGGCAAAGGGCTGTATTCGGCTCAGGGGCCCAGCCTCGGAGGGTCTCTATGGGGCAGGAAGTCCTGAGGTCAAGGATCACGACCACTCGCTGGAGCCTGGGAGGCGGGCACGCAGGAGGGGGCTTCTGGGCTGGGCCTGGCAGAGGCCGGCCCCACCTGTAATTTATAGCTCACTCTCCACCGCCTAATTGCACCGTCAGTGCTTGGTGTCACAGGGCCAGGCGAGGATGGATAGGTCACAGCCATGGGCCTGAAGGCTGCCGTAAAGTGTGGTGTTCACAGTGTTAGACAGCCCACCTACCCCGTAAACCTGCTCTTTTCCCAAGTCTAGGCAGCGAAGCTCTGTGTGGGTTAAGTGGTCCAGGCACTAGTCCTTCCTCTCTCCGGGTCCCTGAGCCAATCAGCAGCTCTGGAAGGAAAGGGCTGTGCCTTTACCAGCAGAATGGGGCTCCCAAGGCAAGGGTCAGGTCTCCCCAATCCTGGGGACTCCCACTGGGCAGAGCTTATACCCCTCATCATATTGGATGCTCCCGGGATAAAGCTATATCTCCCTCGGGGCTCCCTAAGACAGGGCATAGTCCTCCTTCAACAGACTGCGATTTCTCTAAGAATGTGTGTTCTGTCTCCCCCACCAGAGTCCTGGGGGTGATGACTGAAAGGTTTGAGGCACAGGAAACGGAGTCAGGGACCCAGACAAGTTAATAGAGGAAGTTTATTCTGCATTAATGAGATTCATTACAAAAGAGGGTAGAAAAACCAGGATTAGAAGAGAAGGAAGACCCAGCTGGGCTGTTTCAAAAAGGGAGAAATGTGCAGAGGTGAACACACCTTTTGAGGTGAGGAAAGGGAAGGGGTGGGGCCCAGGGTGCTCGGCATGTGCTGATTGGGGGTTCAATGTCTCAGGAATGTCCTGGCCCAGACACAGGTTCCGTCATACTCCGCCCACCAGTTGGGGGAAGGGAGGATCTATCAATGACTCCATTCTTTGGCTCTTTATTTTTTTAAGCCTCGGCTTCCTCACCTATAAAATGGATTCTCAGCACCCTTCTGCAGGATTTTTTTTAAGCCAAGGGAAGGGTAGGTGAGGCAGGTAGAGGAGGGCAAAGGGCAAGGAAAAGGGGGACACCTGCAATTATGTCAACATTAGAAATTTTTAATAAAGAATAAAATAAAATACAGTAGATGTATGATTTTCAAGTGTCTCTTAAAAAAAAAAGATAAGACATTGTCCCTGTTTTCAGGGAGTATTCATGGGATGACAGGAAGACGTTAGGGGGGAATGTGATTATGAGTTTGATAGAAAGGTTAGCAGTCTGGGAACACAGAGGAAGGTGACCTTTATTGTTGTGGTTGTGGAGGAAATCAGAGAGGCTGCCTGGAGGAGGAGGGTCTTTGAAGCCTGGGTAGAAAGATGTGTTGACTTGGATGTCTCTGAGTCTTTTGCAATTTTGCAAGTCTTATATCATAAGGCTGACTCAGCACAGAAGTTCTCTCAGCATAGACACAGCTGATCCTCACAGCCAATTGGCCTAGAGGTCAATTCCCTCCAGTGATACCAACAACAATGAAGACTTAGCTACAACAAGGCTGTACAGACAGTCCACAAAGGAGTGCACCAAGAGTGTACACCTCAGGTAACTTGGGGAGGCAGAGATACTTGGCCATATAGGACAACTAGCACACAAAGCTATTCTACCAACTCAGGGAAGCAGCAAAAAAAAAAAAAGCAGAGACAAAGAAACAGATCACAAATGAAAGAAATGGAGGAAAACAGATGATTGGATATAGAGTTCAAAACTACAGTTATAAGGTTTTTCAAGAATTTCCTAGAAAAGGTTGATAAATTTAGCGAGACCCTTGGGGATATGAAAAAGGATCAACTAAAAATTAAACATACACTGACTGAAATAAAAAAATATTATACAGAGACCTAACAGCAGACTAGAGGATTGGAAGAATCAAGTCAAAGATTTGAAATACATACAAAGAAGCAGAAAACACTCAACGGGAAAAGCAAAAAGAAAAAAGAATAAAAAAATGTGAAGGTAGTGTAAGGAGCCTCTGGGACAACATCAAGTGTACCAACATCAGAATTGTGGGGGTGCCAGAAGAAGAGAGAGCAGATACTGAAAACCTATTTGAAGAAATAATGACTGAAAACTTACCCCACCTGGTGAAAGAAATAGACTTACAAGTCCAGGAGGCACACAGAACCCCAAACAAAAGGAATCCAAAGAGGACCACACAAAGGCACATCATAATTAAAACACCAAGAGCAAAAGACAAAGAGAGAATATTAAAAGCAGCAAGAGAAAAAGAGTTAGTTCCCTACGAGGGAGCATCCATAGGATCGTCATCTGATTTCTCAACAGAAACTATGCAGGCCAGATGGGAGTGGCAAGAAATATTCAAAGTGATGAATAGCAAGAATCTACAACTAAGCCAGCAAAGCTATCTTTCAGAATTGTAGGTCAGAAAAAGAGCTTAACAAGATAAGAAAAAGCTAAAGGAATTCATCAATACCAAAACCAGTGTTATATGAAATGCTGAAAGGTACTCTTTAAGAAGAGGAAGAAGAAGAAAAAAGTAAAGATAAAAATTATGAACAACAAATATATATCTATCAGTAAGTGAATCTAAAAATAAAGTGAATAAAAAATCTGATGAACAGAATAAACTTGTAAACATAACAGAATCAGGGGCATAAAAAGGGAGTGGACTGACAATTCTCAGGGGGAAAGGGGTGAGGGGGGTGTGGGAAGAGACTGGACAAAAATCATACACCTGTGGATGAGGACAATGGGGGGGCAGGTAACGGGAGAGGGTGGGGTGGGAGCCAGGTGGAGGGGAGCTATGGGAGGAAAAAAAGAGGAACAATTGTAATAATCTGAACAATAAAGATTTATTAATTTTTTAAAAAACACCCTTCCCAGCCTGCTAGACTTCTCTTTACCCTTCAGGACCAACCCTGCGTGGCAGGCACCCTTGTCAGGTCTCTCTCCACCGCGGCACCCACCACACTACATTTTAATTGCCTCTTGCTGAGGTCTTTCCCCGTTGTATCAGGCAGAGGCTTGTTAATCTCATCATATCCAGTGTTTCATTAGTAGTGCTAATAGTAGAGACTTAATACACGTTGAAGGAACAGATGACTCAGTTCCTAAGCGATGATATTCCAGGCAGAGCACACAGCCTGGGCGAGAGCTCGGAGGAGCGACAGCACAGTGAGCTGCTCCCTGTGGAAGGAATGGGCGGTGAGGGAGGAAGGGGGTGGGTGCAGGTGGAGGCTGAAGCCCTCTAAGTCCTTATCCCATCTCCTGGGAGGGACCTTCGAGCCCTGGCCCTAGGCTGGGGTGGGTGGGAGAGGCTGGGAGCCGCCCTGGACCTGCCAGTCTCCCCCTCATTCCCCTTCTCATTGAGATTCCTCCCCGAGACAGGGGGAAGGGCGATGACTCAGGAGGGGCCGCTCTCAGATGTATCCTTACCCAGCACAGGGCGCCTGCCAGCGGCCCGTATATCAAGGGCTCTGTCGTCTTGGTGCTCGCTGGAGAGGGAAGTGGAGGAGATAATTGTGTCTCCTTGGGAAGAAATATGGGCGCAGCGGCAGTCTCTTTCTTTCATCTTTGGGAGAAGAGCTGTCTACTCAGCATCCTTCCCCAGGGGGGTGGGTAGGAGGACGGTTTAACTCTTTCCTCTGAAGTGCCCTCTGCAGAATCAAAGGCAAGTAATGCCTGAGGATTTGGAATTGCTCAAAGAGGCAGGTGGCAGAGCGTTCTTGGGAGGCCAGAGAGCAGGTGGAGGAACCAAAGGGTTCAAGGGGCCGGTCAGCAACTCAGGACCAAGTATCGATGTCGGCAGTGGCCATGGTGTCCCTTTTAGCCTTCCCTGCCTATCCCAGTGTCTTTGTAGATTCTCCTGTTTCACCCAGAACAGGAAGGTCCCTGGGCATCTCCCTCCTGCTTTGCCCCCGGGATATCTGAGCCCTGGTCCAAGCCCAGCATCTGCCTGGGCAGGTACAGGAAGGAAGCTTGCTCTGAGCCAGGCAGCCCTGGCCCTCTCCATCACTCGCTTAACTTAATTTCCAAATGAGCTTAATCATGCCACCCTCCTTCATGGCCCCAATCTGCAATTTCCACTAATTAATGATTGCAAATTGCTAAGTAGCAAACCACTCGGTGCTGCTATTATTAATGGCTGGGAGTGGCCCTCTATGGGCGTGTGGGGGAGAAGGGTCATTAGCCTTGAGTTGAGGGAATGTGTGCTGGGCCCAGGGTCACAGGCCCATGGGGAGGGCAGAGCGAGGGCACAGCAACTCCTGCGTCCGGTCTGCCCCTCATCGGCTTGGACGGTAGGGAGGCTTGAGGCTAAATGACATTTCCTCGGTGGTGGCTCTCAGATCCTGGGCACCAGGGTTGGGGACCGAGGGAAGTGATGGTCAAAGCTATTTCTAAAAATGGCCAATTGGAAGATTGCCGAGGGCCCAGTCAGCTGGAGCAGACGAGTGATCCAGCAGGGGTGCTGGGGAGAGGGGGAGAAGAAGGCTGGGCCGCCAGCTCGTGCTGGGAGCAGACTGCAGGTGCCCAGCGTTCGCCCCGCCATTCATGGAACACCCACAAGTAGCGGGCTCCATGGCGGCCTGCATTGCCTGCTTCACGGGAACAGGACTATAGGGCCACGGAGGCTGAGGGAATATAATACAGTGGTACCTCGAGATACGAGTGCCCTAACATACGAGATTTTTGAGATATGAGCTGGCGAGCGAGCGATTTTTGCTTTGAAATACGAGCAACATTTGAGATACGAGTAATTGCGCAGATCGGCCAGCTGCACACGACCCACCAGTCTACCGCGACTCGAGCGTCTCATAGTTTCCCATGCCTCAAGGTTATGGAACGAATTAAACTCGTATCTCGAGGTACCACTGTAGTTTATTCTGCCGGGAAGAGGCTTGGGAGCCTTGTGGAAGGACCTAACTGGTGGTGGGTGAGGGAAGCACGTTTCAGGAGGAACCTGAGCAGAGCGAATGCTGGCAGGTCCTGGCAGCAAGTGGTTCAACATAGGGGTGTGTGTGTGTGTGTGTGTGTGTGTGTGTGTGCATGCACACACACACATGCTCAAAAGAGTGAGGCTTGGAGAAGTAGGCAGCAGCCAGTTGGGAGCTGCAGGCTGGGGTGGTGGTGACAGGTGTAGGCTTGGAGTCACACCCAGAGAGGCCTGAACCCCGACTCTTCCACGTAGGGACTGTGCTCTGGGGCATGCTGCTTAACTTCCCTGAGCCTCATGTTCCTTATCTGTAAAATGGGGACCACAGCAGTACCCATCATACCATAAAAGCTGATGTAATGAATTAATTCCTGTAAGGTGCCTAGAACAGTGACTGCCATAGAGAAGCTGCTTTTTGGATGTTGGCCATTGTTATTATAATTACTAGAGGCCCGGTGCATGAAATTTGTGCATGGATAAGGTCCCCAGGCCTGGCTGGCGATCAGGGCCAGCCAGAGCCTTCCTTCTTTCTATACCACCCCCTGGTGGTGAGCACACGTCATAGCGAGCAGTTGAACTCCTGGTCTCCCAGTTGAACTCCTAGGGGGACACTTTGTATATTAGCCTTTTATATATATATATAGATTCTGTAATAATCACCTGTGGCACCATTGCAAGATTTGCTGAGGGAGGGAGACATGATCAGAGACACTGGGGATAGAGTGATCAGAAGGACACCCAGAAATGGGAGTGTGTGGGTGTTTTGGGTTTTCACAATGACTGAGGGCCACTATTAGCATTTATTAGGCAGGGGCCAGAGATGCTCAATATCATCTTGAAATGGGCAGGACACCCCGATCAACAACAACAAAAAATTTCCCCCAATATGCCGGTAAGTGCCTGTATAGGAAACTCAGCTTGGATGCTAGCTCTGTCTCTGGGTGTAGTTGGTTTGAGGAGGATAGAGGTCACCTTCAGCCCTTGGTCCACAGGACCATGTGCTGGACTGGTCGTCTAGCAACACTCTCACCCATGTCACGCCTTCTTTCCCCTCTCCTTTCCCTCACTCCTCCTTTTCACTTGTGCTCAATTCTGTTAAATTCTGGGGGTATAGAATGCACAGGCGTGAACAGGTCAGCATCTCATGGTGTTTAGAGTCTAGAGCAGTGATTTGCTGCTCTGTTGACTAATGAGTTTGCCGACCACTGGACTAGACTAAGTGTAACCATGTAGTTGGAAGCTGTGAGGATTAGGCAATAGTGGCATATTGTGTGTAAAGAGGTAAAGGGTAGTATATGACAGTGGTTGGCAATCTCATTAGTCAACAGAGCAGCAAACCACGGCTCGAGGTTTGCCAACCACTGGTCTAGAGGGAGAGAGACAATGGGCTATGTCAGAAAGTACAGATGCTGTGGGAAAATTTAGAAGGTATTTAACCCAGACCTTTGAACTACAAGAAACAGACATATTCACTTGAGTTTCTTCAACATAGAGAACTCATTGTAAGGCTAGAATAACAGATTCAACAGAAACCCTATGGGAAGCACAGGATTCAGGCATCACTGTCATTAGACCTGGGAAAAAAATTGGGGTCCAAGGTGACTATTGGATCTCATTTTCTTATCTCCGCAGCACCAGTGAGCATTGCTGGTGTCCCTCTAGCGCAGTGGTTCTCAACCTTCCTAAGGCCGCGACCCTTGCATACAGTTCCTCATGTGGTGGTAACCCCCAGCAATGAAATTTTGCTACTGTTATGCATCGTGATGTAAATATCTGCATTTTCTGATGGTCTTAGGCGACCCCTGTGAAAGGGTCGTTCGACCCCCAACGGTGTCGCAACCCACAGGTTGAGAACCGCTGCTCTAGTGAGACATAGTGAGTGTGGCTCCTCTGCTTCCCACATGGTGGCTTCTCTCCAGGTCTGTCTGCTTCTCCTGCCACCAACAGCTTCCTCTTCCTCCCTTTTCCCACATCTGAATGCCCTGTAGTTTCTACTTCCTTGTCACTTTAAGTCACTCCCAGCCCCTGGCAGCCTTGTGGCTTGCCCAATTCAGTGTATTCTCCAAGTGACATTCTGCTCAGAGACACTGACCAGCTCCGGCGAGTCTTTCGAGGGGAGGGCTTTCCCCGGTTGGCCACCGCTGAGAAGCCCATGCTGGTCCAGTCCGCTGTGCCCCGGTCAGGCGGCCTGTGCCTCCGCACAGAGAGCTTCACCGGCTTGTCCACATGCTGGGCCTCAGGCTCCAGGCCCACGGGCACGGTGGGAAGTGCGTGCGCCCTTTCTGAGATAGACCAGGACCCAAGCGGTACCAGGCCCGAGGTGAGCTCACCTGGGCCTCATGTGATGAGCTCCACCCCCACAGCTGTTTCTTCCCACCACTGGTCTCATTCCTTTGGTCCCTGCTGCTGACACCCAGGGCTGTTATTCCGGCCCTGGTTAGCCTCAACTCAACTGGCACACGGTCTGAGAAGCGGGACATGCCGGTTCCCTGGAGGGGGTGCTGACTCCTGGAGGGTGGGGTGGTGAGAACACACTTTGGGCTCAAGGAGTGGCTCCGTCCTTGGCCAGTGTGACCTTGCGCAAGTCCAATCGCCTTCTTGAGCCTCAGTTTCTCCATCTGTCAAATGAGGTCACAGTGCTTCCGAGTGCCTGGCTCCCGGTGCTGCTCTTTGTTTTTTAAAAAATATATTTTATTGATTTTTTACAGAGAGGAAGGGAGAGGGATAGAGAGTTAGAAACATCCATGAGAGAGACATCGATCAGCTGCCTCCTGCACTCCCCCTACTGGAGACATGCCCGCAACCAAGGTACAAGCCCTTGACTGGAATCGAACCTGAGACCTTTCAGTCCGTAGGCCGACGCTCTATCCACGGAGCCAAACCGGTTTTGGCCCTGTGCTGCTCTTTGGATTATTGTTCCCTTCTGGGCTTAAGGCCGGTGTGGTCTTCATCAGTTGGACATGGAGGTTCTGTGAGGACATGATCCCACCAGACCCACAGCCAGGAATTTGGGGCTGAGGAAGCTGGGGAGGAAGGAGTTACGGGGGTGGATGGGGATGAACCTCTCTCTCCCTGAGAGCTACCCCCAACCCTGCCTTCCTCCCTTTTATTTATGTTCCTCACTCAGCTCACCAAAGCCAACCTCCCACTCCTCCAATTCTGCTGCCAATGCGTGGCTCCGCAGGCTGCCTGTGCCTGCCTACACCAGCTCCCTCTGCACGGAGGATTCTCATAATTCCTCCCGGGCCTGGAACCAGCCGCACTTCTAATCTCTCCCCAAGTGCACTCCCATAAAGCCTAAACTCTGCCGCCTTCCCAGTTTCTCCGCCGCATGTCTCTCCCTGCTGTGTGTCTCTCTCTGCTTCTCTCTCACCTCTGGTTCCCTCCACCGCTGTGGGGCTTTGTGGCAAGATGCCCCCACGGGGCCCATTCTCCCGGCTGCTGAAGCCTCAAGGAGATGGGCCGACACATGGAGGGATGTCCTGACCTCAGCTGCCACCAAAGCATCCTTCTGCCGGGATGGTTCGAGGGAGACCTGCAGATCAGCACACATGGGCAGGGCTGCTGGGGGAGGTGGGGGTAGGAGGGGGCTGGGTGAGGTTCAAGACTCTGCCTGGTGGGTTTGAATGCAGCATTGTTCTCCGATCATTAAGTCACTGCTTACAACCAAGCAGAACCAGTGGGTAACTTAAAAGTCCTTAAATATTTTTTGACACTAAACAGCTCTCACGGTGAGGGAGGGGGGGAGGAGGGAAGACCCCCCCCCCCACCTCAGTTGAACAAGAATCCATTTTCAGCTCCCCTCTTCTCCCCCAGCCTTTGTTAATACATCCACTTGTTTTGCTCGGTTGTAACCAACGTGTGAAGACATTCTCTGCTGTTTCCACTTAACAGTATTTTACATGAACGTTTCTATTGTATCCACTTAGTCTACAGAGCTGTCATTTTTAATAACCACAGAACATTAATACGACTGCAGTGTGCTTACTGCTATTGTTCGGCACTTGGGCGGCAGCCAAATTTTCAATCTCGCAAACGGTTTTGCCGTGAACATCTTTGTCAAACTGCTTCTCTCCCCCGCCCCTCCCCTTTGCATCACTTCCCAAGGGTTGATTCAAGGAGAATCACCAGGTCAAAGGGCATGAGCAGCTTTGCAGCTTGTCGCCCGCCTTGCAGATGGCTTTTCCTGGGGACCGGGGGGACCACAGAGCAGGAATAGCACTGGGGTCTGCTCCCAACTTGCTGTGTGACCTTGGGCAACTCGGTCTCCCTCTCTGGACCTCGGTTTTCTTATCTGGAAAGTGAGTGAGCCAGGCGGGAGGATCCATGATGGCGGATGCCTGCCGGCTGGCTTGGTTGGTGGACACTGGGTTCTCAGACTTGTTGGGATTTATTTGAATTCCTTCCCTCAGCAATGAGGACAATGCCAGGTTGATCTGCGGTTTGCATTTTGGAGGGATTGTGTGTGTGTGTGGGTGTGCGGCGGGAGATGGGGGGGGGTCGTGCTGGGTCCCAGGAGAGGCAGCTTGGGCATCACAGGCTGTGGTTGCCTGGTGCCTACCATTCAGTGGTACTAGCTCTTTACACTTGGCCGCTGTGCATGCCATGCTGGGTGGTGAGTTTTGAATTTTATCCGTGGGCACATGGGAAATGTTTAGGAGTCTGACAGAACTGGGTTTGAATCCAACCTTGACCCTCATTGGCTTTGTAGGATTTGAGCAGATAATTTAATATCTTGGAACCTCAGTTTCATCATCTACAAAACTAGTGACGCAGGGTGCAAAATCATGCAAGACCCAGACCCACCCACCCGCACGCTCCTCACCATGCACGCAACCTCCTGGTGACCCATCTTTGGTCGTTATGGCGTTAGGGCCACTGGGTTGTTATAATATACAGTGGTACCTCGAGATACGAGTTTAATTCGTTCCATAACCTTGAGGCGTGGAAAACTATGAGATGCTCGAGTCGCGGTAAACTGGTGGGTTGTGTGCAGCTGGCCGATCCGCGCGATTACTCCTATCTCAAATGTTGCTCGTATTTCAAAGCAAAAATCGCTCACTCGACGGCTCGTATCTCAAAAATCTCATATGTTAGGACACTCATATCTCGAGGTACCACTGTAGATGGGAATAAAAATACCTACCAGAGAGTTAAATGAGATCATACAGGTCAAATACTGTGATAGCACCTGGCCCCTGGAGCACCTCATATTGGTAAAATCTTTCAAGGACCTTGTGCCATCCCCAGCAATGCTTTTCTAGTGAGAAAGATACCTGGGAGGGGCCTTATCTTCCAGGGGGCCGGGTAGCCCAACCCTGGCCTTTTCTGGATTCTGTTCAGGGCGGGCCTGAGCTGGGAAGACCATGCTCGCCCCCCCTGCCCACCTCCCTTTCCTCTGTGCTCAGAGATGCTTCCAGAGGCCCTGGGATCCCAGGCAGTTGGAGAAGTCAGAGACCGACGGGACTCAGCCAGCACGATGGCAGCCTGTCTGCAACTCTGGTTCCAGCTCCAGCTCTGTGATCTGTGTTCCATCCACACCTCCTCCTCCTCCTGGAGCCTTTCCCAAACCCAGGCGTTCAGAATGGGGATCCCCGGGAGCTCTCTCCAGCTTCTTGGCGAGCCCTGAGCCCCTCCCGGGAGCCAGGCCCCTCTGCTTACGACTTGCCGTCCCTTCTGCCTGGGCTGCAGGCTCGCAGCCAAGCGCTGGTGGGCCCCGCTGCTGGGCTTTCCCCTCCATCCATCGTCTTTGGGTTCTCCCCGATGCTTGCCTCCCTCCCTCCCTCCCTGATCTGCCGTGGGGTTGTCTGGGGTTGGGGGAGCGGGAAGCTGGTGGGAGAGCCTCCCAGGGGAAGCCCACCCACTGGGAGACGGAGCCAGGCCCCAGGTGAAGAAGCTTCCGGGACAGCCGATCTGCAAGGTGGCAGCCTCACGTGGACAGTGAATCTTGTAGAGTGTTGGGGAGGTTTGTGGGGAGGAGCAGGGACCAGGGGGCAAGGGGTCTAGATCTGGGGACCACAGAGGACTCTGTGGCAAGTTGCCCACAGCACTGGCAGCCCCTCCTCTGCTGTTCTTATGTACAGAGAGGAGGAAGATTTTCCAAACCAGGAACTGTGCTGAGACTCCCATCCTTCCCGCTTGGTCACTGGAGCGCCCGCTTTCACCAGTACAGTGGTACCTCGAGATACGAGTGCCCTAACATAAGAGATTTTTGAGATATGAGCCATTGAGCAAGCGATTTTTGCTTTGAAATACGAGCAACATTTGAGATAGGAGTAATCTCGCGGATCGGTCGGCTGCATACGACCCATCAGTTTATGGAGACTCGAGCGTCTCATAGTTTCCCACGCCTCAAGGTTACGAAACGAATTAAACTCGTATCTCGAGGTACCACTGTATTTGCCTCCTGCTTCTCTCACGGAACAAACCTCGCGTGAGTGCCCACCTGTTCCGGAGCAAGAGGACTGAGAGGAGGCAGCGGCCCTGTGCCCTCAGGGAGGTTCCCAGACCAGGGTGGCAGAGCTGTGGTCTGTGGCCTGTGGTCTGTGGACGATTCTGGCCTGCCCCCTGTTTGTGTGCATAAAGTTTTATTAGAACGTATCCACACCTGTCTGCTTCTGCACGGTCCGTGGCCACGTTCCCTCGGCAGTGGCAGAGGTGAGCAGCTGTGGCAGACGCTGCATGGCCCATCAAGGGCAAAGTACTTACTGCTGGCTCTTTGGTGTCCAAGATGAGTGTCGGGAAGCAAGCAGAGCGCCCTTTTTATTCAGGGTCTTCCTGCAGACCGGCTGTGAAGGCCCCGGGTCCCCAGGAGGGCCAGGCTAGGACTGGCAGCCCATGTGCAGACAGCCCCCGCCCCTGGTGGCAGGCTCCCTAGGGAGATGGGCAGACCCCAGGGGTTGGTGGCAGCCCAGTCCTGTCCTGGCCTCTCCTTATCAGATTCACGGAAGGCGCCGAAGCTGCAAACTTCTAAGTCCTTGTGTCCTTTTTGGTTTCCGTTTGTCCATCTGTAGCCGGGGACAAGAACATCCTGGGTTCTCGGCTCTCCCAGAGAAAAATGTAGACTTTTTGTGTGTTGTTTGGTAAAACTCACCCAAGGATATTAGAGAGAGTGGAGGAGAGACGGAGAGACAGAGAGAGAGAAACGTGAATGTGTGAGAGAGACATATTGACTGTTTGTTGCCTCCCACACGCACCCTGGCCAGGCCAGAGATGGAGCCTGCAGCTGAGGCATGTGCCCTGGATCAGAATTGAACCTGGGACCCTTCAGTCCCCAGGGCTGCTGCTCTATCTACTGAGCCACACTGGCCAGGGTTCATTCTGCAGCCAGGATGGCTGTCACTGCCGTTCTTTTGTTGGGGAGGAGCGGGGACAGGGCCGCTTTCCCCTGAGATCCCTGGTTTTTCGTACATCAAGCCCAAGACCGAAACTCCCGTTCCTAACCAAAAGTGTCTTCCCAAGTCATGGGAACAAGGCAATTAGCAGCCTCTTTGTGCAGGGTGTTAATTAACTTGTGTGTTTTTTTTTTCCCTGAATACACCTTCTTCCAGGTACAGCTCATCAGCTCTGGGGGTGCTGGCAGGGGAAGGCAATTAGATCCTGTTACTGAACAATTAATTAGGGCTTGAAAGTGCTCAGGAGCTGGGAGGCACTCCTCCACAGCACCCGCCCAGAAGGGGCTGTCTCCCCAGCAGGCGCTGAGCTGAGCCTTGTGGCTGGGACTGGAGGAAAGGCTGGGGTTGGGGGTGGGAGAGGGTCTAGTCCAGGAAGTGGCAGGCAGGCGGATCTGGCACCTCCCTCTCCTGCTCAAGAACTTTCAGTGGTTTCCCATCCCCAAGTCAAGACCAAACCCCTCCCTTGAACGTCAAGGCCATGTGCTATGAGGAAAACCCATCTTCCCAGCGTTACCTTCCATCACAGCACGCAGTCCGCTCCCCTGCAAGCACAGAACCCGTGCTGCTGGAATGCACTTTGGCTCACCTGTTTCCCCACCCAGGATGCCCTCCTCTGCCTGCAGGGAGGCTCTGCCCGTTAGCTTGAGTGGCATGATCCTCAATGCCAATACCCACCCCTCCCCGGAGCCTCTCCTGAGGGCATGAGGGGTTTTAGAAGGATCCAGATAAACTTGGACTCAAGTAATTAACCGCCTAGAGCTTCAGTCCCCTCCTCCGTGCAGAGGGGACGCAAGACCCGCCTCACAGATAACGTGTGCCAGTTGTCCAGCTTGGGTGAGTCTCCTCTGCACACGTCAGGGCTCCAGCCATTGCCACCAGCCTTTGCCCCTCCCCCAAAGACCCCACCCACCTGGGTGGATGTGCTGCTGTTTTTCAAACTGCTTTCCCGTTCTTTGTCCTCTGCATCCTGGACACTGAGGTGGGCAGCTGCACTCTGGACACTGAGCCGCAGCGAGGGCAGTGCCACCCCGGGTGTTGTGGGTCAGCACCATGAGTTGGGGCACCCTGGCATTGAGTGGGTGGGACTAAAGATGGGACATGTGCATATTTGTCTGAGGCTAAAACTTAATTCCATGTGATTTGTGTTTCTGCTCTATCTATCTATCTATCTATCTCTATATCTCTATCTATCTATCTATCTATCTATCTATCTATCTATCTATCTACCTACCTACCTACCTACCTACCTATCTCTGTATCTACCTATCCTATCTATCTATCTATCTATCTATCTATCTATCTATCTATCTACCTATCTCTGTATCTATCTATCTATCTATCTATCTATCTCTATATCTATCATCTATCTATTATCTATCTATCTACCTACCTACCTATTTCTCTATCTCTCTATCTATCTATCTATCTATCTATCTATCTACCTATCTCTGTATCTACCTATCCTATCTATCTATCTATCTATCTATCTATCTATCTATCTATCTCTATATCTATCATCTATCTATTATCTATCTATCTATCTACCTACCTACCTACCTCTCTATCTCTATATCTATCTATCTATCTATCTATCTCTATATCTATCATCTATCTATCTATCCTTCTCTATCTCTATCTATCTATCAGAAAGATTAGACTTTGCTTGATGAGCATTTTGCTGAGATTGGTTGCTGGCTGGCAAACCACACTGCTGGAGGCTCAGTCCCGAGCAGACGCGGCCTGACCCGCCAGCACTGAGCTCCATGTTCCCGATGCGCCGGGCGCAAGCAGTTGACTCATTTGTGTGTCTGTGTGGGCGGCTGTGCTCCGGCATTCACGCACGGAAATACATGTTATTTATGGCAATCTTCTCCCCTCTCTATTTCTCCTTTATATTACAGTTAGGGCATTTACAATTACACAGGAAGTGGGTTATATTCTCTTTGAATTTCATTTCATTTCAAGAGGGCATTCCGAAAGGTTTGTTATGAGAAAGGATGATGATACACTCAAGACTAGTCCAGCTTGGAAAATTCCTGGCTGGACCCATCCCTGCTGGGCCAGGCCGGGGGAGGGGGCCCCTACGTGGGACATGACTGTGCTCCTGAGTGGCAGGTATGTGTCTGTGCGTGGCAGAGTGGCCCCCTGAGGACACACACCTGCCCCTGGAACACCTGCTTCTGCCTGGACCTGTGGGGGCTGGGCTGGCAGCGGCTGGCACCTGTCCCCACCCTCAGTCTCTCAATCAAGAGGGAAATGTTTGTTCAGTTCAGGGGGAGCCCACCTCCTGGCCTTCCCGTCCCGCCTGAGATGTGACAGTCATTCCGGCTAAAGGGAGGCGGGCCGCACCCCTCCGGGGCCACCTGGCCCCACCCCTCCCACTGGCCTGGCCTGCCTGGCCTTGTCCCTCCCTCCGCTCCCTCCTGCTCTCAGGCAAGCCCTCTAACCAGGTCAGGGATGAGCTAAGCGGGGGGAGCTCCCCACCCCCACCACGTCTGGACTTGGGGCGAATCCCCCTGTTCTCTTTCCCGCTCACCCCCCGCCCCCACCGCTGTGCTGAGCCCTACTTTCCCCACCTGCAAATCCAGGCCCTCCTCCCGCATTTCCGTGCCTCCAGCCTGCCACCTTTTCTCCCATCTCAGACATTCCTCCCGCATCCTCCCCGCGCTCCGGGGCTGCCGTAGCGCGTGGGGTAAATTAATTAGAGAATTAATAAAGTGCTTCTGGAGGGACAGGGCTTCCTCCTGCACCCGGGGCCAGCCCCGCTCTGCCGGCTCCTCTCCCGGCGGCGCCCGTGTTTGCGGTGGAAAGTGAGTCCTAATAGGAAGCTAATGCCCCAGAACGGCAGCGCCCGCCTTCGGGGAGTGCAGGGCCTCGGGCCCCCATGGGGAATTAGCTGGTGGCTCGGAGGGGAGCGGGGAGGGGCTTGCAGCCTCCTTGCTGATCTGCCTTCAATTTCCAAACAGTGTGGCCTCTGTCTTAGGCCAGGGGAGAGCAGGTTGCCTGGCCATGCTGGAAATATCAGTGTGTGTGCGTGTGTGTGTGCGCTCTTGCATGTGTGTGTATGTGTATGTGTGCGTATTTGTATCTGTGTGTATGTATCTCTCTGTGTGTGTATGTGTGTGTGTGGATGGGCTATGGGATGGGAGGGATTTACACAGTCGCCTGAGAATGATGATCTTGAACTCCTTCCCCGGCCTGGCCCGGAGCAGGGTCAGGGTCCTGCCCTGAGACCCATCATTTTGGGGGTCGGGGCAGCCCTGAGGGACTCCTTCTCCTATGCCCAGGGCTCCGGGGCCTAGGTCTGTCCGCTAGCACAGGTCCCCCCGACTAGAACCTGGAAGCCTCGTCCTAATCAGCTGACCTCCCTATCGAGTCCCCTCCTCCCTGGAGACCAGTCTTGTTCTGCAGCCTCGGGCTGTGGAACCCGGGGCTGTGGTTTGGGGGCGATGGAGCGGTGTGAGGTCACTGGGTCACTAGATGCTGGGGCTGCAGACCGCTCGAAGCGGAGGCCCGGTCCTCCTTTGCCGATGACCTCCACGTACTTCCATCCGAAACGCCCTCCTCCTGGCCACCTCTCAGGCCTGCAGCTCCTGTCACCTAATTGCCGTCTCCTATGGAAAGGCACGCACTTCTACGAAAAAATAATTTGCTGTTTGTCGGCTGTTGATGCCAATGTAACTGGGCCTCCTGTGTTTCGGTTTCGGAAACCTGGCAACCCGGGAAGGCCACCTGGTCCATTGAAAAGGGCTCACGAGGGTGATGCTCTGCCCTCGTCCCTAGCCAGCCGCGCTCTCAACTTTCTCACGGGTACGTGGGCGCCTGGTGACCAGGCAGGAGGGCGAGCAGGGCCGGAGTCTAAGCCTCCTCTCCCATGCGGGGTGCGCTGCATAAGCCCGGGAAGGTCAGGGCTGAAGAGGCCTCAGAGGTCACACCACTTCCCATGCCTGGCTGACCCCGTGTCCAGACGACTGCTCCTGTGAGGGGGGCAGGAGGGAAGTGGGGGGCAGGCACCTGTGTGGTTGACTCTCTGTGCCATGACTCCAAGGCACAGCTGGGACAGGGGAGGGCAGACCAGTCCCACGTCCTCTCTGCCCCGAGGACAGGCCGCACGGTGAGCCAGGGCGGAGCCAGCTCTCAGCCTCCACGCTGGAGTCACCGGACCTTCCTCCGGCTGTTGTCTGAGGGCGGGGCCAGCCCCAGAGACAGGTGCTGGCAGAACAGACCGGAAGGGCTGCTTATCCAAACAGGACCTCTTTGCATCTGCTGCTGGCACTGGGGCCAGGTGGGCCAGTTGTGTGGAAAGATGGCGTCCGGGTCTGTGAGGCCAGGGCTGTGCAGAAAGTGCCAACCCTTCCTCTCGCCCCTGCCCCTCCTCTCCCTGCTCGTGCGAGCCCTCTTCCCTGCCTTGGAGGCTCCTCCACCACCAGGTCTGGCTCCTGCTATCACCCACCTCCTTTCCACCAGGCTGGTCATCTTTAAATCCTCGACATAGCGCATCCTAGCTGAACCGTGCACCCCCCATGTCGAGTGCATTGCATGCAGTAGGTGCTCAATTAGTCGCAGCTTAATGGAGGGATGCAGGGATGAAAGGACACTGGAGGTAGGGACAGGAGCCCCAAATTCTTTAAAAAAAATATATTTTATTGATTTTTCACAGAGAGGAAGGGAGAAGGATGGAGAGTTAGAAACATCGATGAGAGAGAGACATCAACCAGCTGCCTTCTGCACGCCCCCTACTGGGGATGTGCCCACAACCAAGGTACATGACCGGAATCGAACCCGGGACCTTTCAGTCTGCAGGTCGACACTCTATCCACTGAACCAAACCGGTTTCTGCCCGAATTCTTCTTTGGCTGGACCACTAACTGGCTGTGTCTCAGGACAAATCACTGAAGCGCTCTGCCCCGCAGCATGAGGTAGCAAACATGGCTTGTTATGCCCTCGCTGATGTGTTCCTCTCGGCCTTCAGTCTCAGGACTTTTTCTTCCTTCGCCTAACTGCCTGCAGCCACAGGAGAACCTGGGCAAAGTCCGGAGACTCTGGCCCCTTCCACTGTGACCACCTGTCCACGGGAGTCCCCCATCTGTACCTCCACCCCTCTTCTCTCCTAAGCTGTCTGAGACCCATCCACCATTCCCTGAAACTCAACTCCACAGAATCCAAACTTGGCATCTTTCCCCTTTAACCTCCCCCTAACCTGGTCTCTGTCCCTCGGTGCTTCTTCTCCTCGAAGGCTGGCCACACTCTTCACCCAGTGGCCCAGCAGAAACCCAGGGCCAATCTTCTGCTCAGTCTCCATCACCCGGTCACCAAGTCCTGTTGACTTTATTGCCTCCTCTCCTCTCCACCCCGCGCCATGGCCCCTGCATCCTCACCCAGACCTCGGCCAGGCCTCCTGTCTCCGGTATGAGATCCTCCAGCCTAACTTCTGAAATGCACATCTTCGTCCATCGCTTTCTCATTGAGAATCCTGCAGTGTCTCCCCACGTTCCTCAAGGCCAAGGCCAAGTGTGGCTTCCATGCACCTGGTGTGTTCTGCCCACCTCCCCAGCCTCCGCTCTCAGCACCCGCCACCCACTTCGGAGTCCTGACTCCCTAGTTCTAAGCGAATTCCCTGCCGTCTCCTGGATGTGCGGCTCACCTGCCCGCCGCTGGGCTTTGTGGGTGCCGTTCCCTGCCCCTTGGCCTGGCTAACTGTGGTCCACACTCCAGGCTGCTGGTTTCCGGGACTGCCTCATGTGCTCCGCCCTCAAGGCTTAATCTGTGTGACTCCACAACACCCTGCTCTTACTGGGGTTTATTGCGTCTTATCTTACCAACACTCGTCACGTGGTGTTGTCAGCCTGTGGGATCCTCAAAGGGACTGGCTGGCCCGTCTTTGTGTCCTTCAGTGGCCAGCACGATGCACACATGGTGAGCGGGGCAGAGGTGCACCGTGGCCAAGAATCCAGACTTGTGCCCAGTGCCGTCCAGGACAGTGGCCACTCCGCACGTGTGGCCATGGAGAGCTACGACGTTGAGTCCACGTCGAGAAGCGCCGTGAGTGTAATGCACACACTGCGGTTTGAACGGTTAGTGTGAAAACAAGAGTGTGAATATTTTTTCATATTGGTGAATACTTTTGAATACTTCATACTCATGAATACTTTTTTCATATTGGTGATGTGGTAAAAGGACGATATTTGGAATATATTAAGTAAAATAGCTTACGGACATGAATCTCACCATTGTTTCCAGCGTGGGGTTCTTAGAACATGTGCAACCGCACACACGCCTCGTGTTATACTTGCACTGGGCAGCGCGGTCCCGAGCTAAACCCCCCTCGATTCCAACCCCCACTCCAGGGGGGCCTGGGGCAAGCCGCTCAGTGCTCCGTGCTTCAGTCTCCATCTGAGGGATGAGGGCAGCGTTAGAATTCTGTATTTCTAGCGCAGGGTGGCTAGAAGTAATAAATGAGCTAACTTGTGCTTTGCTGATAGGAAACCTCATAGAAAAATTAACCATCATGCTGATTAGTTACCGAATGAATATTTGTTGGAAAAAACATCGAAATCCCGAATCCTAACCTTCTTCCCTCCACCCCCTCCTTGCAGCAGCCACTTAGCTGTCATTCAACGTTTACTCGGCAAATATTTATTGAGACACGACGACGAGTCAGCGCTGTGATTGACACTGCCAGCAAAGAGGAGCATTTTTCGATCAATTAATTCGTTCAGCGAATCTTTGTGGAGCGCATCCTGCGTGCCAGGTGCTCAGGAATACGCAGGAGTCCCGGAGCCCCGGGGATCCTCCTGTGCAGAGACGGATCTCGGCGAGGTCGTGGCTGGCATGAGGTCCCGGCTGGCATGAAGTCATGACTGGCATGAGGTCATGGCTGGCACTGTGGACCCTGCTCCCAGGTGAGGAAAGTGGCAGAAATGGTTTCTGGAGGGGGTACCTGATGCCCCCCCAGGAGCGTTCAGCCGGCCGAGGTGAGCCATTTCCTCCCTCATCCATCAGCTGCTGAGCAGAGAGGCACGGGGTCACCAAACTTAACCTGCACCGCACAGCCACATCAATAGCAGCCGAGAAGGCTGTTTGTTCCTAAGTGGACAAGCCAGCTGGTTGATTGAATTTTTCACTCTTCATTAGGGTGTTGGACAGAATCTAGAAAACACAGCCGTCCCTGGGCGGGAGCCCGGGCCCCCAGATGGAAGCCACCCTCCGGCTCCCTCCCGAAACCCCCGAGCCGGCCTCCTCGGCCGCTTAGCTCGCAGCTGGTAAGTTAAAGGCAGTTTAGCGATCATTCCACCTCCGCACTGAAGACTTCCAGCGACTGTTAATGAGTTTAAATGCGGGGATTTGCTCGGATGCCTCATTGCAGATGCTGCTCACACCAAGATGCTAATGAGGAATCTCTGGAGAGGCGCCGGGGCCGGCCCGGGGCCGGTGGCCTGGGTGGGGTTGCCCGCTGGTCAGGCATTCCTTACCCTCTAATCAGAGGACTCTCCAATCAGGTTAACTGGCGTGGGCCTCCGTGGGCATGGAGAGTCAGCCACCTGGGCCGGGCTCCGGCTGGCTCGCTGCGGCCTTCTCTCAAACCCGAGGCCGCTGGGCACCGGCCTCACTACCTCGCAGGGGAGTTGCTGGAAGCCTGGAAGGCCCGGGACCCCATCCGAGAGGCTATGCCTTCCTCAGGGACCCGGATGTTCTCAGGAATCACAAGGTTTCATGTGCTCCCTCACTGGCATGGAGAGAGGGATGGAGATGGGTGGGCGGGTGGAGGAGGATGGGTGGGTGTCAGGGAGGCAGGGACCCTGGCACTGAGTGGCTGAGGTGCTTTGAAGCTGGGGGATGGCCAGGTGACACTTGGCACTGCCCTTGGAGACAGCAGGAGAGGTAGTTGGTCCTCATTCCCTATGGGAATGAAGGGAGGAATGGGGGTCTCCTTGATCTCTCCTCCTTGTGACAGAAGCCGGAAGGAAAAGAGAGAGAGAGCGAGAGACTAGGATGTGGACTAGCAGAGAACGCCCATAGCCCGGCTCAGACCTGTGGCGTTCCTTCCATGTAGGAGCTGTTTGACCTGGAGCCGCCAGGGCCTTTAGCTCTGTGAGCCTGGGCTGGAATGAAAGGCACTGGGGTGTGGGGGGTGAGACACAGAAGACCCATCCCCCACCCTGAGCTGAGGCCATGGCGGTGGCCTCCCCTGGGGTCGGTCCGTTTCTGCTGTCTCTGGCTCCAGCTTCCTCTGCCTCTCGCCACCAGATGAACTTCCTGCGGAGTAATTGGAGTGGAGACCGGCTGCCTCCATCCAGCCTTTGTGCTCCGGGCCTGATTAAGAGTCAGCAGGTTAACTCCTTGCCATTCCTCAGGGGGCGGGGCTCGGGGCCTCCTGGTCCCGCTCTGGCCCCAGCCAGTGCTCTGCCCAGAGAATAGCAAACGAGAGGAAGAGGCCTGGCGGCTCTGGGAGGGCCAGGCAAGACAGACGTGGGGCCCAGAGCCCCTCCATTTCTTACCCAGTCCCCCTGTACACCAGGCCACGCCAGTGGGTACTCCAGCGACTCCCAGAGAATCTCAAGCTCCAGGGGACTGGATGGGATCTGGGTCTCACCTTGCTACACATGTTCCGATAGTGAGCTTCCAGCTGCCAGGATGAGGGGTTCACTCTCTCTTCTTGTAGCCCGTTTGTTCCAGAGCGGGACAGTGCTGTCTGTTAGATCTCCATCTCCTGGGATCGTCACCCCCTGGCCTGGTTCTGGCCTTGGAAATGTGCAGAGCAAAGCACTTCTTTCTTCTGTGCCTGGCTTTCCAGTATTCTAAGGCGGCACTACTTCCTCCCTCCCGGAGAGCACCCTCCTGCAGACCCTCCACGGGCTGTGGGGTCCACAGACCTGGGTCCCTGATCTGCCACAAAGCAGCTCGGTGCTTTTGGAGGGAGCATTTCCTGTCTCTGAGACGCAGCGTTCAGGTCTGTAAAACATCCACCGAATGAGGATGGGCACGAAGCATCCAGCACAGTTCCTGGTGCAGAGCAGGTCTGCAAGGCTACGGGTCCCTTCCTCCCCTCTATTTAGAAAGGGTCCCCCTCCCTCATCCCCAGCTGCACTGAGACACAGACCACAACTAGTCACACCCCACCTTAAAAAAAAAGAATATTCTTATTGATTTCAGAAAGGAAGGGAGAGGAGAGAGAGAGAGAGAAACATCAATGATGAGAGAGAATCATGATGGGCTGCCTCCTGCACACCCCACACTGGGCACCAGCACACAACCCAGGCACGTGCCCTGACCAGGAATCGAACTGTGACCTCCTGGTTCATCGGTTGACACTCAACCACTGAGCAACGCCAGCAGGGCCACATCCTGCCTTTGTCCACATCCGGCTCTCCCTCCATTCCCGGGCAGAGCAGACAAGCCCGCGCTGTGGCCTGCTGGTAACCTGGCCCCTGGCGTTCCAGAGAGATTTCCCTTGGCATCCACGCCGTGGCTGCCTGGACGTCCATTTCCTCTGGCCGAGGCTCCCGGGAGAGAGAGTGCTCCCAGGCCTGCAGGCAGCCTCACTTCCTCACCCTGCCCGGGGGACCTGGGCCACCGTCCTGGGTTCGGCAGGCCCAGGGGCACAGCGCCGAGGACTTTATCAAGACCTTGTGCTTCCGGAAGAGGCTTAATGACCTCGCCAGATAGGTGTGACTTATGGACCCCATGGCATGCGGCTGCGCTGTGTGTGTTCTACTGTGAGTCACTGCGTGCCTGGCGGAGGGTGCGGCTGCTGGAAAAAGACAAGTCTGGCCTCCCAGCCCGAGCCCCTGAGCTGAGTGCCAGCACCTTCCAAAGCACCTCTCAGCAGCCTCCATCTCCCCCTCCACCCCTCATCCCCCCATCACTGGCAGACACTCATCTGCTCATTCAGGGCTGGATTTGGCCGATGTCTTTTTTTTTTTTTTAATATATTTTATTGATTTTCTACAGAGAGGAAGGGAGAGAGATAGAAAGTCAGAAACATCATTGAGAGAGAGACATCGATCAGCCGCCTCCTGCACGCCCCACAGTGGAGATGTGCCCGCAAGCAAGGTGCATACCCCCCACCGGAATCGAACCTGGGGCCTTTCAGTCTGCAAGCTGACGCTCTATCCACTGAGCCAAACCGGTCTTGGCTTGGCTGATGTCTTAATTGGGGATTACCCCCCTTCCACCCTTCTTGGCCCCACCAACCCGGCCCCAAGTGGAAAACTGTGTAACATCACATATCCCTCCTGCCCCTGCGTGCACCCCTCCACGGGCAGAGGGGACTGTTTCTCCACCCGCTGTGGCTGTGACCGGCCTTGACCTACAGCGGGAAGAGTGTTGCAGGCGATCTGGGGCCCGGGCCTCAAGAGGCTGGCCGCGTTCTCCTTTGTCTCCCTGGGTGCTTCCTCCAAGGAAGCCGGTCTGGCTACTGTGGGAGGAGACGGGGGTCTCCCCAACCAGAGCCAGCAGCACCTGCCGGACGGTGGGTGAGGTCTGCCTCACACTCCCTGCTCAGCGGACCCTCCGGCTGAACGTAGCCTCAGGAGGGAGACCGGCCAAACCTCAGGGAGGGCCTCGGCAAGCCACAGAACCGGGATCCTGGCCCCTCCCAGTCCTGTTGGCGGGTTGTCATGCAGCCGTAGTGCCTGGCACAGAATCCGGGTGCGAGCAGTGTATTTGTGAGGCAGCCCCAGGAAGCCCTGAGGAGAGGGAGGGAGGGAGGCAGGGATGCTCTGCAGGGCTGTCTCTGTGGGCAGCTGGGCTCAGTCTCAGTGACTCTCTGAGAAACTGTGTCCCCTGCGGGGGGTGGAAGGCAGGGAATTATGCTCCAGGGTGGTGGATTGTTCTGGCTGTTCTCTCCCTGGCACTGAGCTTCCCCTTCATGTGGGCTGGCACCTCCCAGGCCAGAGATGCCTGCAGGCAGGAGCTGAGGAAGCTGCTGGCACATCGGTGGCAGGTAACCGTGGGTCGGCCAGGGGTATTGGCAGGGTGGGTCCGCAGACGCTTCGCCATTGGTATTTACCGAGTGCCCGCCAGGTACCAGCTCCCCCCAGGCCCTGGGGGCACGCTGAAGGACAGGGGTTCACTAGCTCCGGGTCTCAGAGGCAGGTGAGGGACACGCCAACTTGGGCAGAAACCTCTTCTCCGCGGGACAGGGCCCGCTCCCGGGGAGAGTTTGGAGAACATGTAGGGGCCTTTTGATGGGCACAATGACTATCGGGATGGCATTTATGTTTACTTTTTTTAAATATATATTTTTATTGATTTCAGAGAGGGAAAGAGGGATAGAAACATCAGTGATGAGAGAGAATCATTAATCGTCTGCCTCCTGCACACCCCCCACTGGTGATCGGGCCTGCAACCCACACATGTGCCCTGACCAGGAATCGAACTGTGACCTCCTGGTTCATAGGTTGGTGCTCCTAACCACTGAGCCATGCTGGCTGGGCAGGACGTTTGGTGGGAAGGGCAGCGGTGCCTCAGGTCCCCCAATTCAGCTCTCAGCTCTCAGATATCCCGCTTGACATCCACGCAGGAGGAAACCTGTTTGCAATTACTTGAGCCTGGAACGCAGCTGTTTTATATATACACATAAAGTATTTGTGTCACGGATTTAATACACCCTGAATTTTCCAGGAACACAACTACCATATAAATGGAAGAGAGATTGTACTCTGTTCTGCTGAAAACATTACCAGGAGTTATTCATCATTTCAGAAAATCTCATTTCCGATGGCAACGCTTTCTGTGGTATTTGAGTCCCAGACCCGCCCCCTCGGAGGTGTCGGCTGCTTCCAACCCGTGGCCCTCGTGGTCCAACACATGGGTTCGAGAAGCCTCTGCCTTCTCCATGGCATCTTTTAGTGTCATCGAACCCCAGCATTTACATATTGAAATACATGGTTTATTATAAATACTCTTCGTTTTGCTTCTTTTTATTTATTATAGTTAGGGCGTTGTGTTGATTTATTTTCCAGCGATGTGTCTGTGTAAGATAATACTATCTGTGAATCTCATTTCTGGATGGTAACGGGCCCATTACACACTGTTTGTTATAAAAGCGGGGGGTCTGCTAGGGCTGAGCCTGAAGGGGCATTTCAAGCTGACAGCACCAGCTGGCAGGTGCGAGCACAGGCCTTTGGGAACCGGAAGGAGGA
>PVJN01030399.1:0-25651 GCA_004026805.1 Lasiurus borealis | reverse complement strand
CAATGAAGCTCCAGGAACACAGCGAGGGTCCTAATAAGGCTAAACCACAGAAAGACCCCAATTCAAGTAACCAATCTCTGTAACCCTCATCATTTTCCTAAGCCTCCTAATTATCCTACCCCTTAAAACTCATTATTCCTGCCCGGTCCGCTCTCTCACCTCGCTGCTGCGCCAGAAAGAGGCTGAGAGCCAAACCCGGGTTTGAATAAAGACTCTTTGCTTTTGCATCGGAAAAGGCTCCTTAGTGGTGGATTATTGGGGACCCCGAACTCTGGGCACAACAGTGGGATTTTGAGCAAGTCTCTGAATCTCTCTGAGCCTTAGTTTCTTCATCTAAGAAACTAGTAGGAAAATGATACTGATCTCAGTAGTACTTTGGTTAGGTTTAGAATTAATATAACCCTTTAAATTATTATTTCTCAAAAGAGCAATCACATTAAAAGTGACTCTAAAAAGTCAAGAGTCGCCTATCACAATCCACATCCCACTTACGTTAAGAGATCAGAGCAGTGCTTATAGGTTCATGAATTTAGATTGAATTCATGTGCAGCAAAAAAGAGATTGTGGGAGTTGATTCTTGCTGGAATTATTTCAGGTGGAGAGATTTAAAAAGTCTACAGGCATTCCTTATGTTCTCAAAGGGGAGTGCAACATATTTGTAAGATGAGTTGGAATAAAAAAAGACATAATGGTACGCATATAGCCATTGCAAATAATGATTCAGCTCCTATTTCTTGATATCTGAAGTACCCCTAGATACCCATTGACTTTTGTGTGTGGTTAAAAGGCAGAAGAAGAAAGACTCATCCTGTACAAATCTGATCTGAGGGAAGGTTCCAAGCAGCTCAATAGCTGGTATCCATGGGAACTTGATACAACAGAAGGCCCCATGATAACTGGCCTGTCAGGAGCCCAGAACATATCTCATTTGGAAATCCCAGGTAGTCACAAACTACTAGACATGGTAAAGGGACCCTAACAGTTTATAAAGTAAAGCTGGAACTGAAGATTTTAAGGTAAGCAGAAAAATTTTGAATGCCTTTAAAATGAGCAAAACAGATTATCAAATGTCTTGTATAGCATACTTTTCTAAATTATCTCTACAGTTTTATTGTTTTAGCTAGTTCACAGTTTTGTAAATTGCACATAACTGATAGCAATGAACATGATTCTTGGCCATAGGCATGCTAATAAACTTTGGGCAATTAATCCCCTCCCTCCCTCATGGGTGAAGCAAGTTTTGCATTTATTATGCATATTCATTTTAGCACTTCTTGGGACTTTTATGTGTGTCTGCTCTTTGATTTCTCCTTTGGACTGGTTGTGCTATCTTACTGGCTTGCTCAGTGATTAATGAGTTAAAAATATCTTGGACATAATGTTCATTTTACATGACAATCATGATTTTACTCTTTTAAAAGAATTATCAGTTAATGTGTATTACAATGACTTCTAGCTCATTCACAAGCTAGGAGAAAGGGAAGAGCCCCTCCATTCTCAGGGCATCACCAGGGTGGAGAAGAAATGATCCAGAGGTGGGGAACCTAGTACATTCCATCTGGGGTACAGTGGACCAGCTTCTACTTCTCCAAGGTAGAAGGACTCCCTTTTTGGGTAGACCTTAATATAGGTCATCAGATTTCTGGCCTGTGGGAGATTCAGTAGGTGTGTTCAGGATGGATGCTGTTTGGGGAAGAAGAGGGTAAGAGATGGAAAAATCTCAACCACGATTCAGAAAAGTTCTCTCTGAAAGGACATTAGGAAATTCATCTCATTTTTGACTGTTTCCTTATATCCATAGAAAAATCACATACCGACAATATGTAAAAGAGGTGGTTGATGGTAGCAGGAAAAGGTTTTTTCTTATGGGTCATCCACTTAGAAAAGTATGATAACCGGCTTTTCTCATAATGGAGGCAAAAAGGGTATCAGTGACTCACCAGGAGCAGTAACAGTATGGGGGCCTGTTGGAAGCACAGGAGTTTGCCAAGGGAGGAGGAAGATGTGCTAAGGAATGCTCTGGCACTCAGGGCAGCCTGCTGTGACCAACTGTCAGCACGTCAGTGGTTTTCTTGGTAATGAAACGTAACTGAGTAATTCCAGGAGTGGTGGGATGTAACAGTGCTGATGAAAGGGGATACACGTGAAGAACACCTTGTAGGGGAAGGAGATGCCGAGACAGAGGCTACCAGCTTTGAAGTCTCCAAAGTATCAACCATGTGGGAAGTGGCCAAAAAAGTACTCAAAGGCAAATGTATAGTGTTACACATTGTATTACAAAATAAGAAAGAAGCTGAAGAATAAACAAGAAAAGAAATCCAAAGAAGGAAAAATACAAAAACCAAGACAAAACAAAAAAACACATCCACAAAATCAATCATTCAATCAATCAATCAATCAAACAAACAAACAAACAAAAACAAAGGAAGAAAACAAACCAAAAAAGTAGAATTAATAAAATAGTAAACAAACAAAAAAAACCCAAACTTGATTTTTAAAAATACAAATGAAAGAAGCAAACTAATAGCAAACTCAATCACATTAAAAATATATATTGGAAATGAGACATCACTGCAGGAAATGAGAAAATATTGAAGGGAATAGTTTGGACAAATCAAACTAATGTTTTTGAAAGAATGACTTTCCAGAAAAACATAAACTATCAAATTCCAAATCTATTTCCAATTAAAAACCCAGAAATAACCCTCTCAAGTGTTTAAGGCCTATATGGAAAAACTATAATAGGTAATGTGTTATAGAACTGTGTACCTGAACCTATATGATTTTATCAACCAGTATCACCCCAATAAATTCAATAAAAAAATAAGAAAAATAAAGCAAGAAAAAAATTATGAATCTTTATTGAAAGACACAAAATAGTAGTTACATGTTGGAGAAAGATAGCATGCTCTTAATAGCAAGATGATATTATCAGAATTTTATCAACTTCCAAATTAATCTATAAAATCAGATATTTCCAATCAAATCTCAGGGGGAATATATGGGTAGAATACTTTCAAAATTCCTCTAAAAGAGAAAACACAGACGAGTTATGAATACTGAAATAATAAAAAGAACAACAGAGGCTGAGGGGAGACCCTTCACCACCACTATCCACTATCCTGCACCAAAATATACTATAAATCTGGAGTGATTTAAAATATGCCAATAGATGCTGAACACAAATTTGGACAACTTGATAAAAAAATCTTGGGACAATAAGCTATTGGAAAATACATGAAATTATGCCCTTGCTTCATACTAGAAACAGAAATGAAGAGCTAAGTCTCAAGAGCAAAACCAAAGAAGTATTAAAAGAAAAGATTTTTTTTTAAAAAATGGTAATATTGGGAGTGAAAAGGATTTCCAGAGTAAGATACAAAAGCCAGAGTCCCAGGAAAAAATATTTACAAATGGGACGACATAAAAATAACAAATGTCATCATGACAAATGTCACTGTAAAAAATTAAGACACTTGGCAGACAGGGAGAAGATTATTAGTACCTAGAAAGCGTAAGAACTCCTAAAAAATCAATAAAGAATAGAAATGAACAGATGTGAATAAGATATTTATGAAAGAATAAACACAAATGGGCAATGAGCAAATAGAAAGATGCTAGCCATTAGGGAAGTACGAATTACAAGTATAGTTGATAATTGGTGGGCAAGGATATATATTCACACTATAGATTAGAATACAAATTGCAAATTATCTTTTGATGAAGGAATTTTAAGTCAAGGGTTTGTTTAAAGATATACTTGCATATATACATAAAAAGATGTCCTTTGCAGCATTATTCTATGTAATAAAAGGCTAATATGCAAATTGACCAAACAGCGGAACAACTGGTCACTATGACGTGCACTGACTACCAGGGGGCAGGCTCTCAATGCAGAAGCTGCCCCCTGGTGGTCAGTGTGCTCCCACATGGGGAGTGCTGATCAGTTGGAAGCGGGGCTCACGGCTGGTGAGTGCAGTGGTGGTAGCAGGAGCCTTTCTCGCCTCCATATTATCTCTAAGGATGTTCTTGGACATTCCCGGGGGCTCCCAGGACTGTGAGAGGGCACAGGTCATGCTGAGGAACTTCCCCACCATCCCCGAGTGCACGAATTCTGTGCATCAGGTCTCTAGTTTATAAATCAAAAAAGAGGACTAACATACATGCCCAAACATATAAGAGCTAAGTCTCAAGAGCAAAACCAAAGAAGTATTAAAAGAAAATAATTTTTTTTAAAAAATGGTAATATTGAGAGTGAAAAGGATTTCCAGAGTAAGATACAAAACCCAGAGTCCCAGGAAAAAATATTTACAAATGGCAGACATTGATGGGGAGTGTGAAGGGGCCATTTCATGTTTTACTATTTATATTTCTCTTCTAAAAATATTTCAAATAAAAATATAAGCATATTTACTTGTTGAAGTTAAAAAAAAGAATGTAAAGAATTATAACATTCTATTTAAAAAGTTATCTCTGCATGGTAGCATTTTAGGTGTGTAATTTTCTATATTATTCAGATAATCTACAATAAGCAGGTACAGACAGTTCTCGGGTTACATCAGACTTGACATATGTTGTTTCGTGGTTATGTCACCATCTCTCATTTATAAAAAAAAAGTTCTGTCATTTCGCTATATGTACATATGTGCTTTACATTTTTTGTTATTTATTTACCACAAGTAAAGGTCAGGAATTATTATCTTTCTTTTACAATTTTTTTTTACTGTTTCACTTCATTACTGCCGTGTATGTGCTCCATGTGAGTGATGTAGAAGATGAGCCCATGGGTTAGTATGAGTGTATCTAGAGGTTAGCTATTTCAATGATTTCCTTTTTTTTTCTAAGTTGTTTTTTTTTCCCCAAGTAGTGATTTGTGATGAGCACACTTTTATTTTCTAAATTAAATATATATATATTTATTTTTTTAAAAATGCGTTACATATAAATTTTTATGATAGATTGATTTTAGAGAGAGAGAAACATCTATTTGTCATTCCACTTATTTATATGTTCATTGTTTGATACTTGTATGTGCCCTGACTGGGATCAAAACCTCATCCTTGGAGTATCAGAGACAATGCTCTAACTAATGAGCTTCCCAGCCAGGGCCAAAGATGCATTGCATGTAAAGGGTATACAAATGTAGGTGCTGTGAACTTGAATGCATTTTGTTTTAAATGATTATTTATAGGTTATTTCTATCTTTTCAGCTTTTTAAATGTAACATGAAACCATAGGTGACTGTGTATATATTGTATGGGTATAAGATAAAATAAAATAATAAAGTAAAATGTAAAATAAAGTTGAGATCATTAAAAAATATATTACGGGAATTGCCATGTACTTGGTGCTTCATCAAAATAAATCAACAATCCATCAAGCCTGTTGAAGCATGTTCAGTGAGTTCTGGCTTCCAGAGCCTGTAAAAGGTTTTTAAAATAACCATGGATCAGGTACAGGCTTCAAAACAGAATTTTGACCTTTCATTTTATAGAAGTAAATGTCCTTTAAGACGTGTTCTCTGGGCTGACCAGATCATTAATTTTAGTTTATCAAGGTCATAGCAAAAACAAAACAAAACATCAACACCCACCCACCCACACACACACACACACACACACACACCACCACCACCACCACCACCACCAAGTGGAGACTCCAATTTCAACTTTAGAATATTAACATTTCTTCAAGTTTCTTTGGGGGGGAAATGGTGGTTTTTAAGGATTTAATAAAACGGAATTCTGATCTTTGTTTCTGGTTAATTTTCTCTATTCTCATTTGCATTTTATTTGTGAAAGTCGTTGCAAAGTGTTATCTGAATGAAACAAGAACTCCCTGGGGGCAGGGGTGTTTCGCCCTTGTTTAAAAATCTACTTGCCATTGAAAGCTGCATGGGACAGGGAAACTTGGAAGTAATGTGGCTGCACATTTGCATGCTGTATCCCAGCGAACCTTTTAGCTGAAAGCTATTTTGTATAAATGCTGATGGCTGGGCGCTTAGGGGAGAAGCACAGGGGCCCTTGAAACTTGCACCTGGTATTCCTCCTGGATGGTTGGTTCCTCGTGCCATTTTGCTACCTTCATTCAGATTCTCTGTTGACATCGCCCAAATTAGAATCTTTCCATAAATCAAACTCTCCTTTTAAGAACGCATAGGTCCATGTTTTGAAAGCTGCAGCACAATTGGCCTTGGAAATCAGCAGCCATTCTCTGCATCTTTCCCAGACTGCAACCCCGCGTTTCCTTCAGCGAAAGAGCTCCATCACCTGAGCGTCCCCTCAGGCTCCCCGGGTATACAACGGCAGGACTTCCGTGAAAATGAGTTCAGTGTTGGTGAAGCATTGCCTTTGGCTCGTTTAGTTACGGCAGCTCTGTGTTTGTTCAGCTGGAGAGGTCAACGGATTTGTTCTCCCAGAAGTTAATCATTTTTGACAAATTTGCTTGGCAGATGCGTGCGCTCGGTGTTGCCGACTAGCTCCAGAACAGAGGAGCCCAGTTGCCTCTTTAAAAATACTCGCATTTTCTAGTGTCCTTTTCCGGGTTCACACACACACACTAGCCTCAGGCCACTCGTGTTTTCTTATCACCTTCTCTACATCATCTCTTTCTACTCGCCCTTTTTCTTCGGTTTCCAGTGAAAGGCCCAGAATTTACCTGCACCTGCCAGGGCTCATCAGGACTCAGACGCAGCTTCTCAGGCTTGACGGCAGGTGGGTTTCCCGAGGAAGCTTAGCTTTAGGGCCCTTTGCAATGTGTTCACATGACTGTATATTGTGAAGCGGACAAATGTCAGATAGTTTCGCCTCTCTCTACTCTGACTTCTCCTCAGTCCATCTCCCTTCATACGGGTGGAGTTCCAATGGCCATGGACATTTTTGGGAACTGTCTAAGGCAGTGGTCAGCAAACTCATCAGTCAACAGAGCCAACTATCTCAAATATTTTGAGAGCCGAAAACCGACTTCTGTGCACGGGCCACGAAGTTTCAATCGCACTGTACGTGTGCACCCACATGTAGTATTTTGTGGAAGAGCCACACTCAAGGGGCCAAAGAGCCGCATGTGGCTTGTGAGACTCGGTTTGCCGACCACTGGTCTAAGGGAAACCTGAGCTGGGGACGCATCTAATTTGGATTCAGTGGAATAGACTCATGTCTGTGTATGTCGCGCAGTTATGGCTGGTTGCCTTCATGGAGGAATGGCGAGCTCTGGTTCTCTCCTGGAATGACCTAGGGACCCTCACACCCTAAATATATGTGAGGCTGGAGAGATACAGTCTAAAGGGTACAATCTAAAATGTACAGAGCCTTTCCGAAACCGTTTTGGCTCAGTGGGTAGAGCGTTGGCCTGCGGACTGGAAGGTCTTGGGTTCGATTCCGGTCAAAAGCACGTACCTTGGTTGTGGGCATATCTCCATTCGGGGTTCTGCAGGAGGCGGCTGATCGATGTCTCTCTCTCATCAATGTTTCTGACTATCTCTTGCCTGTGAAAACCTCTTCCAATTTTTAAAGCTCAAATGTGAAGGAAAGTTGATAGAAAGCTTCCCAAGCAGTATCGATAATGACTGTGATGCTAAGAGAGTTTCCTAAACTATTAATAAAACAATTTGCTCCAGCATGCTGACGTAAAGGTCTTTGATCTTGTATGGGATGTTACAACCTGTTCGCCATGCGAAGAGGTGATCAACGAGAATGCAGCCAAAAACGTGGGAAGGAAGCTGTTATTGAGATGTGAGGGCTTTAATCGGTATTAATTTTATATTTTGTTTTCCCCTGGGTTTTATGATGCTTGTGTTATTTGTCCGTTTCCCAAAATTAGTATTTTGTTGTGATTTCTGACTTCCCTCTCATTCTACCCAATTGTGTATCCTTTTTGACAAAAAAGAAATCTTCAGAGGCTTCCCCACCTAGGCTTGTTCCTGGCTCCAACTGTTTGCCAGCGCTGTGATCCTTCTGAAAGAATAAAATGAAAGAAGCTTGCTTTGTAAGGCTTCTAAATCAGAAGGTTTCAACTCAGAAGTTAAAAGCTTCACCTTCCCCGTCGCCCGTGTTCCCAGGCATTTGTAAAACAGTATAGTTGAGCCTGGAGAGAAGCCCATCAATATTGGAAATTGCTATTCTGGATCTGTACTCAGATTCTCCTGGCTTTTATCAAAACAAGATTTCAGCTGAGAGGACATCCATTTCCTCATGTTAGACCAACACACAGAAATTTCTAAAAATATAAAGCAACATTCAGTAGGAAGGAAGCCATGTCATAAGAATAATTTGGCTGGTTCTTAAGAACAGTTAGTAACAGGGCGCAGCCAAAATCGGCGTGTTTGTCTTCTAACAGACCACAATGCCAGGTGGCACAGAAAAAGAAGGAAAGGAGATGCCTGCAGCCTCTGCAAAGGGGAGTGCTGTGTTATGCAAAAGGCATGGATCCCAGAGGAAGGCATGCGCTGTACCTGATGCTCAGATGGGGCTTGGCTGGCGCTTGGTAGCCAGGACTGAGGGAATAACAGATTGGTAGGACCTTCTCACAGGGAAGGAACCTTCTGGTGCCACTTATGAAATAGGCCCCCAAGGGCAGATGCTGTTGGGACATAAGGTAGTTCAAATCTGATTACATTGTTGTGGTTCTCAAACTTTAGCATCAGCAGCGCTTGAAGTCCTTGTTTTAACAGAGTGGGGCCGGATCTGGTTTGGCTCAGTGGATAGAGCCTCGGCCTGCGGACTGAAGGGTCCCAGGTTCGATTCCGGTCCTGTATCTTGGTTTTGGGCACATCCCCAGTAGGGGGCATGCAAGAGGCAGCTGATCGATGTCTCTCTCTCATCAATGTTTCTAACTCTCTATCCTTCTCTCTTCCTCTCTGTGAAATATCAAGAAAATATATTTAAAAACAAAAACAAAAACAAAAAAACAGAGTGGGAGCCCACAGCCAGAGTTTCTGACTCAGTTGGTCTTGGATGGGGCCTGAGAATGTGCATTTCTCACCACTTCTCAGAGGAGGCTGATGCTGGTGTCCAAGTTCCCCAAGAGCCACTAGAGATTGATTTGCCCTTGCTCTCCTTCTTTATTCAGCGTGTGCTGTTATGAGGGAGTCAGCCACCGTCACTTCCATCTTGGCAGAGACAGAAAGGCAGGTGGAGAAGTGGGAAAACTTTAGAAATAGAAGGCTTCATTTTGGGCAGAGCACCAAGCACTGGTTACCCATCCCAAGGGAATGGAACATCACTTCACTCACATAGAGAAGAGACAGAGCAGGATCAACAACCATAGTGAGCGTTGGTTCCACATGACCAACGGGTCTTTCCTTGTGGTCAACACAGGGCAATTTGCCTATGAGTACCCCTCTCAGACTGCACTGGGAGAACTGTCCCTTCGCAAAGGAAGACCTGTTTATCAGTAGGGCTTTAAGCACAGACAAAAGAGCATTCATTAAGTTTGAAATAGGGCAAGATATTCCCACACAAGTAGATAAGCCTCATAGGCTATGAGGACTCATGCTATGTCTTGGAAAGACAGTGTTTCAGCTCAAAGACCCATTCTTATGAGGCTTGGTGGGGGTTGGAAGATGGCCTTTCCCAGCCCTTCAGGGCTGCTCTGATTGGAGGTTGTTTGCATGGGGAAGCTGTAGACAGGCTAACGAGGAGCGGGCTACGCCTGGCTCTCTCTGGCTGGTCTTAAGTTAGAAGTGTTGCCAAAGAGAAGCTGTCGGTTATTAATGAAATCCTGGACCTTTGGGGCTGATCGCTACAGTGGTTATTGTTTGGCTTCTTGGCCTGGTTGCTAGAGATAACGGTCTGGCTTCCTACTAGGCTGACTTACAGATTGCTAGACTGGCTGGTTTCTTGGGCTGCTTACTGTAGATAACGGATTGGTGTCCTAGACTGGTTACTGCAGATTATAGATGAGAGTTTTATTTTTATATATTGTTTGGCCACTCACCATTTACATATTTAGTTTCTTAGATGATCAGTGAACATGTGTTGTCTCAATGAACAAAACCATGTTGACTTTTACACTTGCTGAAAACCAAGTCTCTGTTCATTCATTCACTCTCCACTAGTGGTTGAGCACCTATTCTATGTGACACAGCATGTCAGCACTGGGGACACAATAGGGATTAATGTAGTCTGTGTCCTGTACCTTTGGACCTTACTGTCCATATAGGAATAAAGAACTTTAATAAAGTTATTATGATGAAATACGATGAGTAAATTCATTGAAGAAGTGCAAGACCTGATAAGAGAGGATAGGAATCCTAGAAAAAGATTTACATGGAAATTTATAGAGAAATAGATGGTAGAGGTGAAGGTGAAAAAATAGGGAAAACATTTTACAGGCTGAGTGGTTAGCAAGTTAATCAATGCTTGCTGCTGCAGCAGAAAACCCCCTAAGTCTCAGTGATGTCACAATAAAGGGTTACTTTTTATTCATATCAAGTTCAAGGTGATTGAGGCTGCTTTTCAGCATGACTTTCTTCCAAGCAGTGACTTTGGGATCCTGGCTGCTTCCATCTTGGAACCCTGCAGTCCTTCACTTCCACCTGCACAGATGGGAGAGATAGTGACTCGAGGAATGGAAATCTCATACCCGTTCTTCAGTCCTTGGACTGGAGATGATGCTCACTTTTGCTCACACACCATTGGCAAAAAACAACACGTGACCCTCCTACATACATAATAGGGTCTGGGAAAGAGGAAGACATGGATGCATGGTGAGCACTAAGTTTCTACAATAGAACAAACAGCACATGTGAAGATTATAGGCAGGAGGGTAGTGCTGCATTTTTAAGAAGACTTAGCTGGGCAGGAACATAGACTATGAAGGTCAAGGGTGAGCTGTTATGACTGGAGAGGAAAACAGAAAGCCAGATAATTTAGGAACTTGGGAGCCATGTTGGGAAATTCGTGCGTTACTCAAAGGACAATAAGAACCAGTGATGGGTTTGTTTGTTTGTTTGTTTGTTTGTTTTTTGAGAGAAATATTGTGTGCCTGAATGCTCTCGTGGCTGCCTCATGGAAAACATGGGAAGACCTAACCTTGGGTTTCCTCAATAGGCATAGAAGGAAAGTGAAGTCATACAAGTATCTTCCAAAGGGCACCACTGGAAGTAAATGCATTCTTTCAAGGCATGTTTGCTTTACAGCCCAGGAAACAATCAGATCACTGGATGGGAGTTTAGGAAAATAGTCTTTTTATCTGTCCCTTTCCCCATCTTCCCACCCTCCTGTAGTCTTTATCATTCAAAACAGGATAATGAGTTATATTTCCAGTTTATCCAGAGCTGTTGTTTGAAATTGTTGTTTTGGGTTTTTTTTTGGAACTTTTTTTTTTTTTTTACTTATAAGAGTAATCCTATACAATAAAAGCCTAATACACTAAGTGCCTGGTTGTCCAGTTATCGGTTCAACCAATCAAAGTGTAATATGCTGATGATATGCTAAGGCAGCTCAACCACTCGCCCTGATGTGCACTGACCATGAGGCAGATGCTCTGACTGGTAGGTTAGCTTGCTGCTGGGTCTGGCTGATGGGGACTGAGTGAGAGGGGCCAGACACGCCCTGGAGCCTTCCCATGGTCCCTCCCTGGCTGGCCAACCTCCAGCATTCCTCCTTGGGCCTGATTATGCACCAGTGGGTCCCTTGGCCTGACCTGCACCCTTTGCAATCTGGGACCCCTCTGGGGATGTTGGAGAGCTGATTTTGGTCAATCCTGCAGGCCAACCTGAGGGACCCCACAGGTGCACGAATTCATGCACTGGACCTCTAGAATAATATAGTTGGTTTTTAGAGCTTCACTGACTACCATGCATTATGTCTTATCATGAAGAAATTCCTGTGGTTACTTATTTCAAAATGATTGGAGTTACATATGAAGTCAACAAAGTGAATACTGCTTACTTTTTTTGCAGACTTTTTTTTTTTTAAATTTAATAAATCTTTGGAGAAAAAGGAACCTTGGTACACTGCTGGTGGGAATGCAGATTGGTGCAGCCACTGGGGAGAACAGAATGGAGTTTCCTTAAAAAACTAAAAATGGAACTCTCATTTTACCCAGTAATACCACTTCTAGGAATATATCCCAAGAAGCTAGAAACATCAATCAGAAAGGATATATGCACCCCTATGTTCATAGAAGCACAATTTACTGTAGCTAATATTTGGCAACAGCCTAAGTGGCCATCAGCAGATGAGTGGATTAAAAAACTGTGGTACATCCACACAATGGAATACTACGCTGCACTAAAAAAGAAGGAATTCTTACTATTTGCAACAACATGGATGGAACTGGAGAGCCTTATGCTAAGTGAAATAAGCCAGTCAGAGAAAGATAGGTATCACATGATCTCACTCATTTATGGAATATAATGAACAACATAAACTAATGAACAAAAACAGTTCCAGAGACAGAGAAACATTGATCAGACCATCAAACCTCAGAGGGAAGGTAGGAGAGGGTGGGGGTGAGGAGGAGAGATCCACCAAAAGACTTGTATGCATGCATATGGACCTAACCAATGGATACAGATGACGGGGGGTGGGGGAGAGAGAGGGGTGAGTGCATGCGTGGGGGAAGATGGGGGGCTAAGGGGGAATAAGTACACATATATAACACCTTAGTCAATAAAGAATTTTAAAAAAAGACTATTCTTTTAAAATTTAATAAATATTTATTGTTCAGATTATTACAATTGTACCTATTTTTCCCCCCCATAGTTCCCCTCCACCCGGTTCCCATCCCACCCTCTGCCCTTACTTCCCACCACTGTCCTCATCCATAGGTATATGATTTTTGTCTAGTCTCTTTCCACACCCCCCGCCCCCACACTCCTTTCCCCCAAGAATTGTCAGTCCACTCCTTTTCTATGCCCTGATTCCCTTATATTTACCAGTTTATTCTGTTCATCTGATTTTTTTATTCACTTGATTTTTAGGTTCACTTGTTGATAGATATGTATTTGTTGTTCATAATTTTTATCTTTACCTTTTTCTTCTTCTTCCTCTTCTTACAGAATACCTTTCAGCATTTTATATAATACTGGTTTGGTGGTGATGAACTCTTTTAGCTTTTTCTTATCTGTGAAGCTCTTTATCTGACCTTCAATTCTGAATAATAGCTTTGCTGAGTAGAGTAATCTTTGTTGTAGGTTCTTGCTATTCATCACTTTGAATATTTCTTGCCACTCCTATCTGGCCTGCATAGTTTCTGTTGAGAACCACCTGCCATTGTATGGGAGCTTCCTTGTAGGTAGCAAACTGTTTTTCTTTTGCTGCTTTTAATATTCTCTCTTTGTCTTTTGCTCTTGGCATTTTAATTATGATGTGTCTTGGTATGGTCCTCTTTGGATTCCTTTTGTTTGGGGTTTTGTGGCTTCCTGGACTTATAAGTCTATTTTTTTCACCAGGTGGAGAAAGTTTTCAATCATTATTTCTTCAAATAGGTTTTCAGTATTTTGCTCTCTCTCTCCTTCCAGCACCCCTATAATTCTGATGTTGGTACACTTGAAGTTGCCCCAGAGGAAGTTGCTTTTCCAGTTGAGTGTTTTTTTCTTCTTTGTATTTCAAATCTTTGACTTGATTCTTGAGATCCTCTAGTCTGCTATTAGGTCTCTGTATAATATTTTTTATTTCAGTCAGTGTATGTTTAATTTCTAGTTGGTCCTTTTCATAATCTCGAGGGTCTCACTATATTTATTGGCTTTTTCTAGAAAATTCTTGAAAAACCTTATAACTGTGGCTTTGAACTATATATTCAGTCATTTGCTTTCCTCCATTTCTTTCATTTGTGACCTGTTTCTTTGTCTCCTCATTTTGGGTGTTTCCCTGAGTTGGTAGAGTAGCTTTGTGTGCTAGGTGTCCTATAGGGCCCAGTGGCTCAGCCTCCCCAGTTACCTGAGGTGGACACTTTTGGTGCACCCCTTTGTGGGCTGTATGCACAGTCTTGTTGTAGTTAACCCTTGATTGTTGTTGGTATTACTGGGAGGAACTGAACACCAGGCCAGTTGGCTGTAAGGATCAGCTGTGTCTATGCTGGGAGAACTTCTGTGCTGGAAACCCCCTTATGAGACAAGATTTGAAAAAGCCTCTGTGTTTGGCTTGGATGGGGTGGCGTCTCAGGGCTGAGCAGACAGCATTGATTTCCCATCAGTCCTGCTCAAATAGGCCCCTGTGTCTCAGCGTCCCATGGTAGTTGCTGCAAGTGCCTCTGAGAGAAGCCACCCTCGAGTTCTGCCTGCTGCCAGACAGTCCAGTTTCTCCCTGAATGAGTCTGGCTCCCCAGAGTCTCTCCTGGAACGGGAGTTCAGCATAGTTGGGAGCTTTTGTCTCCCTCTCGCTTGAGAAAGCCAGCCATGCACTCAGTTGCCAGTCTTCTCCACGTGCATGTCCCATTACTTTTGCCTCCTATAGCTCCTCTGAGTCTTAGTGTGACTTTCTCTTTCCTTCTAGTGTTATGCCCAGAGTTCGGGGTCCCCAATAATCCACCACTAAGTAGCCTTTTCTGATGCAAAAGCAAAGAGTCTTTATTCAAACCTGGGTTTGGCTCTCAGCCTCTTTCTGGCGCAGCAGTGAGGCGAGAGAGTGAGCCAGGTGGGAACAATGAGTTTTATGGGGTAGGATAATTAGGGGGCTTAGGAAAGTGATGAGGGTTACAGAGATTGGTCACTTGAATTGGGGTCTTTCTGTGGTTTAGCCTTATTAGGACCCTCGCTGTGTTCCTGGAGCTTCATTGGTCCATTTGGGTGGGGGTCGGGGAAGTTAAGACATTGCTGGCACACCTGTGGCCACTCCCAGAAAAGGGAGGGAGTTTAAGCAGGGGTCCCAGCCCTATAGGACAAGATGGAGGGGAGTTCATTTCCTTTCACTAGTTGTAGAATTTCCACTCAGCCAGCTTTCCTGTGGTTCTGGATGATGTCCGTTTTGTCTTTTAGTTGTAGTTTTGAAATATTTGTGCAAGGCAGCAGTTTAGGTGTTTACCTATGCTGCCATCTTGGTTTCTCTCTTTTGCAGACTTTTGCTACCATCTGCCTTTCTCAGAATGTAAAAAAGAGAACTAGTGAATGCCTGTGTTCTGCCTTTTTTTTTTTTTTTTAAAGTTTGGGAGCCTGAGGAAATACAATCTGTGGGAAAGGTCCAGGCCTCTTGGACCTTTCTGTTGTCCTCTTCTAAGATCATGGCCACTCTGTTGCCAGGTTTTGGCTGGAAGGATTAGACTTTATTAAAAACCCACTTTACCACATTCTCTTAAGATTTTTAGAAAACCTCAGCTTTCATATTAGTAGTTAATGATTATTATGGCGTTTTACGAATTCAGAAAGCAACAAAGTATAGCAAAGTGAATATTCCCATTCCTTGTTTTCATATTTTCTTTTAAAATATATTTTATTGATTTTTTTTTACAGAGAGGAGGGAAGAGGGGTAGAGAGTCAGAAACATCAATGAGAGAGAAACATTCATCAGTTGCCTCCTGCACAACCCCAACTGGGGATGTGCCTGCAATCAAGGTACATGCCCTTGACCGAAATCGAACCTGGGACCCTCCAGTCCGCAGGCTGATGCTCTATCCACTGAGCTAAACTGGTCAGGGCTGTTTACATATTTTCTAGCAACATCTCAGCTGCATTGAGCCCTTTTCCCGGCACCTTACTGAAATCTTCAATTCTGTGGTATCTGACACCTTGACTATTTTCTCTTTATTACATTGCCTGTTTCCCATTGACCAGAAGCATTGGGCCAGGAAATATTAAGAGGCACCACAGTCAGCCTCCTGGATTCCAGACCTGGAGCTCCTTATACCTATTGTCCCAGCACCCAGTGCTCGCCTGTCACCTGCTTGTGAGGGCAGTTTTACGAAGAAGCTCAGACTGGTCGTATAATAGTCGCAGCTTCTAACATAACGGAACAAAACTAAACTATATTCCCTGCTAGAACTTCTCCTTTGAGCATTGGACTACCAAACTCTTTGATTCCAAAATTTGATGAACTTCCCTCATCAAATAATGTGTTTTAAAATTGAAAGTGGCCATTTTGATCGCCTCCCCTTCCTTTCCTAACATATACATACTGGCTGTGGGGACAAATGATGAAGGTACACCCTCTTTTTAAACATTTCATCCAAAAGTAACACATTCCCTCTCTCTCGCTATCTCAGTCAAAACTCAGCAGCATGCCAAAACTAACTGCAAGGGGTGCTGGGAAATGTAGTCTGGCTGTGTGCTAAGCAAGAATAGGAAATGAGTTCTGTAAGCACCTAGCAATTCCCATCACATGGCCCTTGCCTTGACTAAGTCATTTTTTTCTGCATCTTATAGTCCTTCTTCCTTGAATATGTTTAAAAAAACGATGACATACTTCTAGTTTCATTAAAGATGCAGTAAATGCATTTTTTTTTCTTTTCTTTCACGTCTGGTTTGTTTTTAAGACAAGTCACTTCTCCATTTTTGACCGGAAACTTCAGCACCATTGATTGTGCTATTTATTTTCAGTGGCCACAATCTAGGCTGCTGTAAATTCTCACATTAGGAATAATTTAGATATTTGTTTTTGGCATAGAGATCATTTCCTCTGGTAATTAAGTATAATTTGGTCTTGCCAGTTATGCTTTGAAAGGACTTTATCAATGATTTTTGCTTCTTTATGTACAAAGTATTCACACTATCATGTTTTGGATGCAAATCTCTTGTGTTGATAGCAAAAACAAAATCACAAGCAATCATTCTTTGAATGCAATTTTAGTATTATTTTATGTAAGAACTTTAAGGTAAAATCCCTTAGTGATGAATTCCTCAGCCAAATCATAGCTGAGTCTGAAAACCCGGTGTAACCACTTCTTAGCAGTGTGGTTGAGCCAGAGAGGGGGTAAATGGGCCTCTCAATCAGCACCTCTTTATCAACTGCTTTGTGGAAGCCCAGAACCCCTGCTTCCTGTAATGACAGCTGCTGTTAAGGATGGGATTAAGCATATTTAAAGGGCCAGTAGCCTTTGGTATAGGTCATTTAAAAAGTTTCACAAAAGCACCAGAGAAAGACTTTAGAATCAAATAAAGGCTTTAGTATCTGTGCATTCAACTTCTCATTATTTGGTACATTTCAAACAACTCTTAATGGACTTTTGAAAGAAATCTGCCTAGATACAATAAAAGGGCTTTTGAAGGTAAGAAATGTGCCAAAGAAATACATTTATTTGACATATTTGAAATAAAATAACATATAAGCTCTAAGTACACATGACATATATAAATACATGTATGAAATAGATCAAAAGGGGGAGTTTTTCTGTTTTTTTTTTTAGTTGTGGACTTTTAAAAAAAAGAGCTTATAAAGAAAATACTTATTTTTCATGCTAATTCACAGAAATATTGAACTCTTTAAAACTGGGTAGCCACTGTTTAATCAAATGCACTTTTGTAGAGATAAAGTTATTGAGACTTAGGCAAAATTGCTTGCCAAAGATGTGACTACTTTAATTGCAATATGAATTATATATATTTTCTTTCTCCTCCACCACTTCTACCTTCTCTTTGCTCTTCATTTTTCCATTTTTCTCTCCAACATCTATTAGTGAGTCCTTGCACTACCATAATAGGCTCTGGCGAAATTTTTAACTTGAGCGAACAAACTCTGCAATTAGTTATTGAGAGAATGAACTGGGCTCTTGCAGGAGACTCCGTTTGGGTATGAAGTGAGTTGGAATTCTTCGTTGTCTTGAAGCTTTGAGCTGCTTAGCATGGGGGTTGACAGTGGAGTCTGCCAAGCCTGCTTACACCCCTGCCTGCAAGTCTGCGGGACTCATCCTTATCCTTCCCTTAAGCCTTGTCTCAAATGGCACCTTATCAGAGGCCTCTCCGGCCATCCTATATGCTTAATCCCCATTCCCCAGGCCTGCCTCTTCCTGCTTTATTTTTCTCCACAGTAGTTATCAGCCACACACAGGTACGCTGTTTGTCTCCCTCCTCTAGAATGCGAGCTTGGTTTGTTTACCTCTACATCCCAGCATCCGGAGCAGTGCCTGAGCACAGGAGGTACCCGACAGATATGTGTTGAATGAATAAGTGTTGACAGTGTCACTGAATTGTGAAAGATGCAACTGGCCTTGAAGGTGTTCTCATTGATCTATGCTTGTTCGGTGAACAAAATGTAGATATCCTGGTTCTCTCTAAATGGTGCACATGGGTAGTTTCCACTTAGATTTTTGGGCACAGTTATTTTTTTCAGGGAACTCCAGTGCTTGAGTCCTTCCGCTGTGGGGAGTGCTCAGAGGATACAAACCTAGTTCTATTTGACGAGGGACCCAGGAACACCCACATCCCCACAGAACATCAGCTGTGTCTCCTTTCAGCCTTCCGAGGGAGTTGTATGCACAACGAAAACTCAGGGCTATAGCTTTTATAATTAACTAGAGGCCCAGTGCACAAAATTTGTGCACAGGGGTTGGAGGGTGTCCCCCAGCCCAACCTGCACCCTCTCCACTCTGGGACATCCCACTCATAATCCAAGACTGCTAGCTCCCAACTGCTCACCTGCCTGCCTGCATGATTGCCCCTAACTGCTTCTGCCTGCCAGCCTGATCATCCCCTAATCACTCCCCTGACAATCTGAATGATGCATAACTACTCTCCTGCTGGCCCAGTAGCCCCTAAATGCCCTCCCCTGCTGGCTGGTCCCACCTAACTGTCCTCCTCTGCTGGCTTGGTCACCCCCAACTGCCCTCCCCTGAAGGCCCGGTCATCCCTAACTGCCCTCCCTTGCCAGCATGGTTCCCCTAACTGCCCTCCCCTGCTGGCTTGGTCATCACCAACTGTTCTCCCCTGCAGGGCATATCTATCCCAACTGCCCTCCTCTGCACTCTTGGTCACCTTTAACTGCCATTCCCTGGTGGCCTGGTCCCCCCAACTGCCCTCCCCTACAGGCCTGGTCCTCCATAACTGTCCTTCCCTGCAGGCTTGTTCCCCCACTACTGTCTTCCCCTGCAGGCCTGGTCCACCCCAACTGCCCTCCCCTGCTGGCCTGGTCCTCCCAAATGCCCTTCTCTACGATCCTGGTCTCCCTCAATTATCCTCTTCTGCAGGCCTCTTCTCCCCCCACCCCCACTGTCCTTCTCTACAGTCCTTCACCTTCAACTGCCCTCCTCTGCCAGCCTGATCACCCACAGCTGCACTCCCCTGCCAGCCATCTTGTGGTGGCCATCTTGTGTCCACATAGGGGCGGCCATCTTATGACCACATGGTGCAGCCACCTTGTGTGTTGGAGTGATGGTCAATTTGCATATTATTCTTTTATTAGATAGGATTGGAGCTCTATCCCCAAATTCCAATTTTAAAGAGTGGACTGGACCACATAAACATGCAAACTTTAGTTTTTGCCACTCAGTGACCGTTTGAGGCATGCAGTAGGAAGGCACTGTTTTAGGTGTGAGACATGCGGAGGTAAGAGACAGAGCCTACAGAATATAGATAATACAGGGTGGGGCAAAACTAGGTTTATAGTTGTTCATATAAAAAATAATAGGAAAATAAATAAATAAATAAATAAATAAATAAATAAATAAGAAAGAATGAACTCTGTGGTTCACATATTCACAACTGTAAACCAATTTTTGCCCTATCTTGTATATTTCAGGGTATGTTGTTGGATTGTGGTGAGGGAATTCACATGAAAATTCCTAGTAACTTCCTAGAGGAATGCACATATGTTTGCTATCTTATTGGAGGATTCAAGTTGGCCTGCCTCAAGAAAGGCAAGTCTCTACCATTCTGACAGTGAGATGAGCACCCGAATCTCCCAGTCTCCTTGCCTTCTCAGGAAGTCCTTGCAGTCTGAGACCTCCTCCTTGGTTGTAAATATCCTTTGCTGCTCAGGTGGAATTCAGGATAAGCCCTCAGCTATGTGTGAACTGAGGGAGTGTCCAGTGTGAGATACCTGGCAAGAGGAGGGCAGTCTTCACACATCACCTGGTGTCTTTACACATCACCAATACCCTGTGATTTCTATAGAGGACTGTAAGCCCTTGGCTGGCCTTTGTCAACATTGCCTTCACCAGAGGGAGATGCAGGATGGGCAGAGTCACCAGCTCTCAGGAAAGGCTGTTGTGAGCAGCAACACAACAGGAGCTCATTTATTCATAGTGGAAGATTCATGAGGTGAATGAAACGAGAAGAATTTTCTGAAGATGGAAGGAATGGTCATTGTGATCGTGTATCTTTTACTCCTTCAAATGACTGTATGGAGCCCTGGCTGGGTAGCTGAGCTGGTTAGAGCATCGTCCAAAGATGCCAAGATGGCGAGTTTGGTCCCCTATCAGGGCACATATAAGAATTAACTAATGAATGTATAGATAAGTGGAACAACAAATTGATGTCTTTCTCTCTCTTTCAGAAAAAAAAAATCAATACATAGATAAAATTTAAAAAGTAATTGTATTGCATATCTTATTTTTAAGTTTATAACACTAGAACTTGGGTCTCTTGTTTTTAAATCCTGTGATCTTTCTCTTCTACCACTGAAGGGGCCTGCCTGGCAAGTGAAAACACATAGTTGGATTGAGGAATTACCCCTCATTGGAATGTGAGTGTGGAGACAGGACAATGAATAGCTTTTCTTGAACATGCAGTTTAAGTTGTAACAGGACAGGGATGGAAGAGGAACACAATTTGCAGGGCATATTTATGTCTGCGAGTGATGATCAGATCTTAGAAACTCATGACCATGGTTTTGGGTAAAATGCATACAGCAACTATAGAGGTCTTGCCGGAATTGTGAAGGTAGCCAACATTTCAGAAAGATATCTTGGTCACTAAACTTGAAGGGACAATGATGACATGGATAGCCACAGGAAGGTGGGAGTCCAGAGAACAGAGGGTGAGTTCTGCACAGTCTAGGTGATGTGGGAAAGAGCCTGGTATAGGAAAGCTTAGTTCTGGGCCTGCTAACCGACAGAATGTGAAGACTCTCAAAGATGACACCAGACAGTGGCTACCAGTAACAGTGCTGTAGTTGAATGGAAAGGAGATTTGGCAGAAAGTGAACTTACCTTCTCTCAGGTCCTCCTGTTGTGAACACTGGTCTAGGGTTTTATTGTGGTGAATGGTCTTTCTCAAAGGAGCTCACAGGAGGATGTAGGCAAGGAGCGAGAAAGAAGAGACAGTGTCAGAGATGCTTTGAGTCATCAAAGAATGTGTGAGAAGAAGGGGTTGATTATCAGAGTAAAAAAAGTAGAGAGATCTGATTTTGGATGCTTGTATTTGTAGAGTTTTTTTTTTTTTAATACTTAGTCAAGGTTTGAAAGAGATAAACAAGAAAAAGGATGACAGTGCTAATTGTGGTGGTTTAAAACATGTCCGCTTCTTCTTTGACTCTCCTCCAACTGAGGTTCTAATGCCCCTTCACTCCAGTATGGGCTAGCTCCTAATTAGTGGAATGTAGTAGAAGTGACAGCATGACCCCAGAGGCTAGTCTTAGCTGGCGATCACCTGGCTTCCCCCGGGGATCCTTGCTCTTGGAACCCAGCTCCCCTGCTTGGAGGAAGCCCAGGCAATGATGGAGAGCCATGTGTAGGGGGTCTGGGTAGCAGTCTCCAGTGAACTCCCAGCCAACACAGTGGCATCTGTCAGACCTGTGAGTAAGGAAGCTTCCAGAAGACCCAGGCCCAGTACAGATTCAACAGCAATCTTATGAGAGACCCTGAGTGAGAATGCCAAGCTGAATCCACTCAACCTATGGAAATAGAGAGATTTCCCCTTCCCTTACCCCACCCCCCTTCCACTTTCTAATAAAAATTGTTGCTGTTTTCTGCTACTAAGCTTGGCCTGCTTTAGTACATAGCAATAAGTCAATGGCAGATTTAAAAGTTACCAAGGGCCTCATATTAATTTCATCTTAATATTTTTTTTCTTTCTCCTTTATTTTTCCTATTTCTGTAAGAAAGCATCTCGATGATAAACATGGACAGCAGTGCAGAAGGTGAGTGTCTAATCTTGCAAAACCCATGAGCAGCAAGGCCAGGTTATGAAGAGAAGATGCCCCTTTAGAATCTCCCCACACTCTCTCTCACAAAGTGGTTCTCAGGCAGCGGGTGAGACATCAGTTAACACGTAGGTGGGCATTTGTTTGGTTTCTTCAGCTAATTATGATTCATCTGCTTCAGCCAGTTTCTCTCCAGGCCTTTTGTAAGACCCGGGGTCAAGCGGCAGGGTATCACTCGGCAGTATGCAAACACCAGGCTTTCGAGGGAGGTTTGTGTGAGGGAGAGGAAAGCTTTCCTTTGCAAGGGCAAGATGAAAAGTGAAACAGCGTAGGAGGGAGTACTAACAATTGCTGACTCCCATTGTACCTGTTGTCACCTTATTCTTTTTTTTTTTTTTACATAATACATATTTGACCCTGTGAATAGGATCCAGAGACTTTCAAAACTACTTTTCTCACTTTAAAGGATACATTTTATGTATCATTAAACTTGTAATGACAGAGAGGTCATAGCTATTTTGCATCTGGTACGGAACTCCTAGCACTGCCTCACTGAGGTGTCTGCCCCTCCTTTGGAAGAAAGACCTTTCCTGGTTTCCTTAGAGTCTTGAGAATGAGAGGAAGAACTGAGAGTTAGTGATGTCCCATAGAAAGACAGAGGAGGAGGAGGGGGGGGGAGGCTGCAGCCTCTCATAAGAATGCTGGAAAACTCCAGAAAGGGGGGCCAGGAAGACAGGAGGACCTGGAGGGGTCTGCCTAACTGATACCCTGCCTGGAGCTGAGCAAGGCATGTCTTTGAGATGCGCTGGTTGGTGGCTCTGGTCAGTATTAAGAAAGGAGGGACAATATTCCCTGTCTGCTTTCCTTAGTCATTCTCTTTTCTCCCCGAACCTAGAGAAGTGCTGTACCATTGCAAGGGAAAGACATGGTGATGAGCTCAGTTAAACGTCTATTTATTGAGCACCTACTAGGCGTTAGATTCTGGTGGGACACAGATGAAGAAAACACAGCCCCTGTCCTGAGACACGGGGATCTCTACCTGATGTGCTGCGAGAGCAGGCAGAGGGCTGTCCAATGCTTCAACGAAGGAGGGTCGCTCTGACTGATTGATTGAAATGCCAGCTCTTAAAAAAAAAATATTATTCTGTGCCTTCTTTTTCTTTTTCACTCTCTTGGTATCATACTTCTGTCTGGTCACTTAGCTCGTTTCAAGGTGATCTGCTCCATTTCTTTAGAAATGTCATAGAAGGGATTCATCCATGTAACTAAATAAAAAATTGTGTTCACTGGTGTTTACTGAGGGCTTTCTGGGTGAGGTACCATATGAAGGTTTCTATCAATTTTTCACATTTAATTCTTTCTAAAAATCATACTGAGAAGGTTTTGTTTTCGTCCTTGTTTGACAGATGTGCCAAATGAGGCACAGAGAGGTCCAGTGACTTGCTCAAGGTCACCTAGCTGACACATGGTGGAGCCAGGATTTGGACCCAGTTCCAGAGCCCACATTTCGTATATTTCTGCTTCCAAGCGAGCACTGGTGTACCTTCTAATCATGAGATTTTACTGCTCAAGTAATAAGCTCTCAGCTGGACTTAGTCATTCTGAGCAGGAATGCTGTGTGCTTGAATCCCACATTCATAGGGAAAGTGATGAGGCTAATCATTTGGGGGTGTTGAAGCCCCTCATAGACATGATGGATACATTGAGATGGGGGACCAATAGGGGCAATGAAATCTTAACAGATGTCTTCATGGACAGACATAGAAAATCAGATGTTCTCCCTTCTCTCACCCCAGTTCTTTGGCACAGTGAAGGCTTCCTAGACCTTCGGAACCATTCTTGGGAAAGAAGGGAGACTATAGGATTTGGGGGGAGTGGGCCTTAGGACAGTTTTAGTTGAATTATAGAAAATAAAAAAAATGCTATGTAGCTTATACACCTGTACTTGACATTGTATTTTGGACCTCCTGAGAGTCTCAGTTAGCAGCCAGGGGAGGCTCCAGAGAAGGAAGCCGGTGTAGCCTTTTGCATGTGGGACAGAACCCTTATTTCTTAGAACTTGGCATAAGGGGTCACAATGCACCATCTTGAAGCTCTTAGGATTTTGAATCAGTATCCTTTTCTTCTTAGCTCCTCAGGATTTACAGTTGACCCTGGGACAACATTGTTTACTGTCCTGCGTACATACACCAATACACAGATTTTTTAAAATAAATAGGGATGGTACTTTGTATCTATGGGTTTTGCATACATGGATTCAACCAACTGAGGATCAAAACCAGTATTTTTGCATTCCCACCTGTGGGTTCCCAACTGGGGATTGCAAATACTGTTTGTCATCTGACGCTGGTTGAATCTGCAGATGTGATGGCGTGCTGTAGAGTCAAAAGTTATACACGGATTTTTGATTGCATGGGGGTCGGGGATGGAGGTTGGCACCCCTAATCTCACTGTTGTTCAAAGGTCTCTATAATCTATGCTCAGATATCTGTGAGGGTCACAGCCAAACCAGTGCCCTCTCCTTTCCATGAGAATCCAATCTGCTAGACTTCAGAAAAAAAGCAAGATAACTGAAATATGTAAGTTGGAAAACAGGATTTTCCAAATACACAGCCAGGACGGGGTCATTATTCTGATATCCCAAGCCACACAAAAGAGAAAAGTCACTAGATGCCTGTGGAAGGTAATGTTTTCACCGTTTTCTTTTCATTTTTTTCTGTTCACCCTGACAGTCAAAGTCTTTCTCAAGGACTTTTCTATCTTCTGGCATTCCTATGTGATGGTATAATATCATGAAATATTCATTAAGCAAAGTTTTCTTTTTCCAGTATTTCCTTTGAACTTCTGTTTCTTTCAGGGCTGAAAAACTGACCTCCCCTTAGAATCACCTGGGCTTTTACAAATTAACCCTGTATGGGCTTTATCCTGAGAGGGGATATATACTGGCTCAGACCATGGGTATTTTGAAAAGCCCTCTAGAAGTTTCTAACATGCAGCCAAATTTGGGGATCACTGGAATGACTGAAATTCTCATGCAAGAACTAAACATTTAAAGAGATAATAAATAAAAATAATGGAAAACGCTGTGTGAGTTTTAGCAGACTAGCTGGGCAACAATGGAGAGGGCATAAGACAGACAAAAGATTTACAGAAAACAGCCTGAGCTACACAGGAAGTAAAGCAAAGGAAAATATTCTTTAGGCTGCAAGGATGGTGAAAGGGTGAATCAGAGGGAGAGTGATGAGGCTAATTACTTGGGGTGTTGGAGACCCTCGTAAGACATGAGGGATACAGTGCGATGGGGGACCACTAGGGGCAATGAAATCTTAACAGATGTCTTCATAGACAGACATAGAAAATCAGATGTTCTTCCTGCTCTCACCCCAGTCCTTTGGCACAGTGAAGGCTTCCTAGATCTTCGAAACCATTCTTGGAAAAGAAGGGAGACTATGGGCTTTGGGGGAGTGGGCCTCAGGACAGTTTTAGTTGAATTATAGAAAATAAAAAAATGCTATGTACCTGTGTTTGACATTGTATTTGGTTCTGCCTTTTGACAGAAAGAAATAGGAGGAAGATTCCCCACTGTTGGTCCTATTGATTCTGCTCAGTATCAATGGATTTGCCTTTGCCACCTAGTAATTGAGTGTTTTATGTTCTTAATAGAGGCCAAAGGAAACAGCAATAGGGTGTTGCTGAAGGTT
>PVJN01030398.1:0-25680 GCA_004026805.1 Lasiurus borealis | reverse complement strand
CCTGAGGTCCCCCGACACCCCCTACTCACCCCCCCGCCACCCCCCTGCCTGGCCAGCCGGCCCCGTGGGCTGGGACGAGCTTTGCATGGCCTTTGTCTCTGTGAGTCCTCCCTCAGCGACTGAATACATATTTGCCCAGGGCAGGGCGTGGTGCCAGGAGTCAGTATGAAATGGGCCTAAAGTCGGAGGATCCCTGGGCAGCCGCCCTGCCTGGGCTGGGGCAGCTGTGGGGCGTAGGGGGCACTGGACCGGGGGTCCACATGCCAGGCTGACTCTGGGGCACTGGACACCCAGCCCTCCCCACGCTGTGTCCGCAGCTGCTGCCTGAGAAATGACCCCGGGTCCAGCCTGAGGGTGGCGGCAGGCAGGTCTCAGCTCCGGCTGCTTCCCCCGGGGTGGGACACGCCGTGACCCTTTTACTTACTTAATTTTTAATACGAAACCGGCCGTTTACTGTTTTAACATCCGGTTAGAAGGAACCGGCCACCGCAGACACCCGTCCGTGTCAGGAGCGAAACGCCGAGCTTTGCCTGGAGGCACACACCGTCTGCCCCGTGCCGGCCTCGGGCCACGCGTCCAGGCCTCCTCCCTGCCGGGGTCCCTGCTGAGAGGAGAGAAGGCCTGGCAGCAGCCGCGGCCGCTCCCGCTGAGGGAGGGGCGGCTCGGTCGGGGGTGGCAGACGCGGCCCCTGAAGGGGGTTACCACTCCTTTCAGGCACGTGGGCTCCGGAGCAGGGAGGAGGGTGAGACGTCGACACCATCACAACACACACATGTTCGGCCTCAGACGGGCTGGGACCCGCTGATAACCAGCCCTGGCCCCGGTGGTTCCGGTGGTGGGAGCCGGCCCGGGACCCTGCCAGGCCTCGGGTTCAATCCCGGGTCAGGGCACACAGGCCCGGGTGGTGGGCTGGATCCCAGCGGGTGGGTGCGGGTTTCTCTCACCGCAGTGTTTCTCTCAAGTCAACAAAAAACAGAACAGTTTATTTTATTTTATTTTTTTTGTAAATATATTTTATTGATTTTTTTACAGAGAGGAAGGGAGAGAGATAGAGAGCTAGAAACATCGATGAGAGAGAAACATCAATCAGCTGCCTCCTGCACACCTCCTACTGGGGATGTGCCCGCAACCAAGGTACATGCCCTTGACCGGAATCAAACCTGGGACCCTTCAGTCCACAGGCCGACGCTCTATCCACTGAGCCACACCCGTTTCGGACACTTTGTACTTTTAACCATGCACCACTCCATCAGCAAAACAGGAACCAATTGCCGAAACCGGTGTGGCTCAGTGGATAGAGCGTCGGCCTGCGGACTGAAAGGTCCCAGGTTTGATTCCAGTCAAGGGCATGTATTCTGGTTGTGGGCACATCTCTAGTGGGGGGCGTGCAGGAGGCGGCTAATCGATGTCTCTCTCTCATTTCCCTAACTCTCTATCCCTCTCCCTTCCTCTCTGTAAAAAATCAATAAAAAAAATATATATATATATATTTTTAAAAAGTACAAAGTGGAAAAGGCACACACTTTTGCTGTTCCTCCTCACCTGAGCGTATTTTTCTATTGTTTTTTTAGAAAGTGGAAGGGAGAGAGAGTTTTTTCCATTGATCGCCTTCCTATACACCTGGACCAGCATGGGGTCGGCCCCCAAGGTACATTGCCCTTGACCGGAATCAAACTCGGGACCCTTCAGTCCACAGGCCGATGCCCTGTCCACTGAGCCACACTGGCCAGGGCTGCACCTTCTGTTGTTAACGGCTTAACCTGGGAGGCGAGGCAGGGCCTGACAGCACAGCCGCTGGCCCACGGCGCCTCCCGCAGGCCGGCCTCTTGCCCTGCCGCTCGCCCTGCGGGAAGAGGGGGTTTTCCTGGGAAGAGCTGCCCGCTGGTGCTCCTTCCGTCCGCTTATGTCTGTGTCACGGACTCACTCCCCCAGCCCCTCCGCCTCGGCCCCGAACCCGCGTCCCCAGCTCCCCGCAGCGAGAGTCTGGGCTGATGTTGAGCCCGTGGGCTGGGCCTCCGGCGCCCAATACCTGGTCAGACGTCCTTTGGGGGTTCCTGGGAGGGTGTTTTGGGGTGAGATTAACACTGAAAGGGGTGGATTGCGTTAATCAGGCCTCCTCCCCTGGGGTGGGCCCCCTCCTTCTGCAGAGTCGGAGAGCCAGCACCCAGGGTCCAGCGCCCACAGGACCCTCGCCGCTGGCTCATTGATGGGCCTTGGACTCGGACAGGAAGGACCCACTGGCCCTGCTGGGTCACCCGCTTGCTGGCTGCAGAGCTCAGGACGTCTCTGCCTTATCCCAGGGAGCACCCTAACCATCAGCCTGTGCGCCCATCTGCCCCGTGTCCTTGGGGAACCCTGACCGTGGTTTTGAGTGAAGGACTTGGTGCTGTGGCGAGTCTGTGGCCACGGGGTAGGGGTGGGGCATCCCTCCATCCGGCTGCCCGGGGTCCGAAGAGCCGGTCACCCTCGGGCACCCAGCAGTCCACCAGAGACGGGGCTGTCCCGGGTTGGGGGGTGGGGAAACGCTGTGGAGTCAGCGGGACCCCGAGACAGGAGGACGCTGCTACCAGAACAGGGGGGCCCAGCTGCTTGCCTGGCCGAGAGGGGTGATGACCTGGTGGATGTCTCCTCTGAGGTGCTGGGGAGGTTTTGGGGGGGGGACCCCAGGGCGCTGTGATGGGGGCTTTTAGGTGCCTGGAACGCAGAGGCACAGGTGGAAAGCAGAGTCCCCATTCCTCCCAGGGAAGGGGGGCTGCCTCTGCGCCAACCCCAGGAGCACCCCACACTCCTCTCCGTGGAGGGGCCCCCATTTCAGCGCCTCTTGGAGGAAGGGTCCAGGCCCACACTTCCTCCCCTTGCTGCCTGCTGGCACCACCTGCAGGCCGGCCGGGGAATTACAAGGAACTCCTCCTCCCAGCGCTGTGGGGAAGGTGGGGAGCGCACCACCTGCAGGCCGGCCGGGGAATTACAAGCGACTCCTCCTCTCAATCCCCCCAGCGCTGTGAGGAGGGTGGGAGCATGGGGTTCCAAGCCTCCCAGGACTGTGGGGGACCCCCATACCCCCAGGACTGTGGGGAGGGCAGGGGTCCCAATCCCCCGGCACTGTGGGGACGGTGGGTCCCATGTCCGCTCTGTCTCTGACACCATCCCCGCAGACTGAGGGTGGAGGTCACCAGCCCCAGCCCGACACTGGCCGAGCCCCAGGCCCAGCCATGACCTGGCCGCTCAGCCCACCCCGGGGCAGCGCTGACTGGGAGCCACAGAGAGGAGACCGGCTTCCCGGAAAGGCTGGGTTCCGGGGGTTCTGGCCAGGCCGGTGTGCACTTGGGGCCCAGGAGCTCAGCCTGGCCCGCACCCCCAGGCCCTGGCCCAGCAGCCCTGCGGCTGCCTAGCGGCCTCTCCTCCCTGTTCACCAGGTGGCCCTCAGCTTCTCGGGGCTCAGGTTGCCCCAACCACACCCCGCGGAGCCGAGCACACTGCTGGGCACTGGGGTCCTGCTGGCGGCCACGGGTACCTATGCAGGTCCCCAGGGTGAGTACCCCAACCCCACCCCTCCCACACACTCTAGAGCGGCAGTTCTCAACCTGTGGGTCGCGACCCCTTTGGGGGTCAAACGACCCTTTCACAGGGGTCACCTAAGACCATTGGAAAACACCTATTTCCCATGGTCTTAGGAACCCACACACCGCTCCTCGGTGTAGCAAAGTGTAGCCGTGTCGTTTGCTGTTGTCCTAGGAAGACTGTTACCCATGCTACACCACGACTCAAGACAACATTTCATTTATTTGTCATGAAAAATAAATATTTCACAATATACAATTACGTATTGTTTTTGTGATGAATCCCTATGCTTTAATGATGTTCGATTTGTAACAATGAAAATGCATCCTGCCTATCAGATATTTACATGACAGTTCATCACAGTAGCGGAATTACAGTGATGAAGTGGCCACGGAAGTAATTTTATGGTTGGGGGTCACCACCCCATGAGGAGCTGTCTTAAAGGGTCGCAGCCTTAGGAAGGTTGAGAACAGCTGGTCTGGAGGCAAAGGCGGGAGTGGGGTGGGGGGACAACTGAGGGCACGCAGCGACTCCTCCCGCCGACCTGCTTCCTTTCCCTCCTGAGGCCTGAGCTGGCCATGCCGCCTGGGAGAGGGGCCGGGCGGGGAGCACGGGTGGGGAGTGGGGGGCCGCCCCTCTCCTCTGGCCCTGAACGCGCTGAGGACGGAGCCTCCCCAGCATCTGCCTGTGGGAAGCACCTGCTCCTCCCCGGGCTGAGTCCCTGCAGGTGGGGGGCGGGAGGGGGCTCCGGGGTCAGGTTACCACCGAGCCCAGCTCTCTGCGCTCAATGGGCACCCAGGGTCCTGAGCCTGCTCCCGCCACGGCCCACAGGTGCCCCGTCCACGGGCAGGAACGGAGGGGAGAGCTGTGGACAGCGGAGCGCCCTGCTAGTAACTCACCGGGGGCACGCAGGCTGGGGAGAGGCAGGTAACGCAGGAGCAGGAAGCCTGGGGCCCCAGCCCAGGCACACCCCTCTCCCTTCCCCCTTCCCCTCCCCCCGCCCCCCGCCTGCCTCAGGTGATGCAACAGAGCCCCCGGGGACGGGGTGGGGGCTGTTTTTCCGAGGCTCAGGCTCCTCGGGGGCCATCCTGGCCCTGTGGGTGCAGCTGGTCTGTGGCTTCTCTTCCCGAAGCTGTGGAGGATCTGGGGGCTCAATCCCTTTGTCACCGGAACAAGCCGAGCCCAAGGGACCCCCCTGGGTTTCAGGAGAGAGCTCAGGAGCCAGAGGCCTCGCTGAGACCGAGAACCGTTATTTAAACGCAAATAAAGAACAAAAACAGGTGTTTTTCTAAAGGAGAAGAAACGGAGCATATACGGCTAGGAATCTTTTCACGGAAAAGTCCGGCTCCACGGTAAACGGCAGCCAGCTCGGCGGCGCGAGCACCCAGGGCCAGAGGCTGCGAGAGGACCCGGCCCGAGTCCCGCTCCACACGGACAGGAAGTTCTGAGCGAACGAACCCTTAGCTCGGGGGGTGTCAGCAAACCGTGCCCAGCAGCACAGGAACGGGACCGCGTATCAGGACCAGATGGGGTTCCCCCAGGAACGGAATTAGGAAATCGATGTCATTCAGCACATGAACGAGCTGAAGAAGAGAAACCATGTGGTCACCTCCATAGCCTTTTAAAAGTCTGTTTATTGATCTCAGAGAGGAAGGGAGAGGGAATGAAAGAAACACCATTACCTGGTGAGAATCACAGATCAGCTGCCTCCTGCACGCCCCCTACTGGGGATCAGGCCCAGAACCCAGGCCTGTGCCCTTGACCAGAATCAAACCCGGGGCCCTTTAGTCCTCAGGCCGAGGCTCTATCCACTGAGCAAAACCAGCTAGACCCTTCATGGATGTTTTTAAAAAGTATTTGAATATATATATTTTATTGATTTTTTTTTACAGAGAGGAAGGGAGAGAGATAGAAAGCTTAGAAACATCGATGAGAGAAACATCCATCAGCAGCTTCCTGCACACCCCCCTCCTGGGGATGTGCCCACCACCAAGGTACATGCCCTTGATCGGAATCGAACCCGGAACCCTTCAGTCCGCAGGCTGACGCTCTATCCACTGAGCCAAACCGGTTTCGGCTAAAAAGTATTTGAGAGTCAACATCTGTTCCCGATTTTAAAAAAACCAACAAACAAAAGCCCTCTCAGCCAGGCCACGTAGGAGGGGAGGGGCCTTCCTCAGCCGAGGAAGGTGAGAATCCCCTGTGGCCCCAGAGAGAGGCCCAGCCCTGGCTGGTGTGACCCGTGGTTAGAGCACCGTCCCTGCCCTGAGGAGTCCCAGGTCCCGGGTTTGATTCCCGGTCAAAGGCACGTCCTAGGTTGCAAGTTTGATCCCCAGCCCTGTTGGGAGGGGAAGGGAGCCGCCAATCTCTGTGTCTCTCTCACGTCAATGCTTTCCCCTCTCTCTTCCTCCCTTCCCTCCCTCTCTCTCTTCCACTTTCTCTAAAATCAGTGGGAAAAAAAATATCCTTGGGTGAGGATTAACAACAAACCAACAACAAAAAGAAACGGCTGCACAGAAAGATAAAAGAACTTTATTGTTCATTTCAGGAACTTTATGGGGGAAAAAAAACAAACAAAACTTAAACCACCAGGCTTTCGACAGATCCCACAAAGACTCCTCAGAATCTTTGCCTTCCTGTGTCCACCAACCCCAAACTACCACCGGGACCCGTGCCCGGTCCTCACCCAGCCTGCCCCTCACGAACGCCACGCCCCGGCCCGGCCCGGCCTCTGCAGACTCAGTCCCCTGCACCCGGCAGCCTCTCAGGGATCCCACGCTCGACACCGTGGAGAAGCCCTGAGTGAAAGCGCCGTCCTCCAATAGTTAATTGATTTGTGGTGAGTGGAGTGGACAGATGATGCCGGGGAGGTTCAGGCGGAGGCACAGCCCGAGGCCGGGACCACTGCGTCCCCGGGTCCGCGGAAACGGCCGGAGCGGTGGACACGGCTCCACTCCAGCGTGGCAGGCGCAGGAAGCGCCTTAGCAGACGGCAGAGCGAGAGCGAGAGCCAGAACCAGACAGGCCGGGGCCCAGGTTCCTCCTGCCCACGTGAGCGTCGCATTCCCCGGCGTGACTTTGGCGTGACTTACGTGTGACTTCGCTCTCAAGCGTTTCCATCGTCACCGTCAGTCACTCCATCCTGACAACCTGCTGCCTCCGTGACCAGCTCCTCCCAGGCGCCCACGCCCAGCTCCCGGTGGACAGAAGGACGGTGTCACTGGAGGCCAGACCGGGAGACATTCTGGCCTCCCCCTCCCACTGCCCAGGAGAGAAACCCAGCTGAGAAGTCACACCCACTCTCCCTGCTGGCCCAGCCCCTCTGCGTGGGGAACGCCCATGCTCTGTGGCCTTCCCACTGGGGACAACGTCCTGGGACGGCTTCAGGAGGGGAAGAGAACCCCCAGGACTCGGCCGGATGGGCATTTCAGAGCCAAAGAGCCCGGGGGGGCGGGGCGTGTGGGCATGGGCAGGTGCCAGCTGTCCGGTGGCCCCCACGGTCTAGCACAAGGGTGGTCGGCAAACTCATGAGTCCCCAGAGCCAAATAGCAACAGGACATTCACTGAAATTTCTTTGGAGAGACAATTTTTTTATTTTATTTTTATTTTTTTAATCCTCACCTGAAGAGTTTGTTTTTTTTTTAAACATATTTTATTGAATTTTTACAGATTAGAAGTGAGAGGAATAGAGAGTTAGAAACATCGATGAGAGATAGACATCGATCAGCTGCCTCCTGCACGCCCCCCACGGGGAATGTGCCTGCCACCCAGGTACATGCCCTTGACCAGAATCGAACCTGGGACCCTTCGGTCTGCAGGCCGACGCTCTGTCCACTGAGCCACACCGGTTTCGGCATGGAGAGTCAAATTTTTTAAAAACTTCTTCTCACGCCACTTCTTCCAAACAGACCCCCCCAGGCGTGGTAGTGTTTTGTGGAAGAGCCACACTCCAGGGGCCAAAGAGCCGCAGGTGGCCCGAGAGCCGCAATTTGCCCACCACGGGCCTAGCACACCTCTCACCCACGACCTCGGGATGCTGATGGAAACAGGGCGTCCTCCTAGGACCTGCCAGTGGCCTGAGGAGCATCCCTTTCGTGAGCACGTGTGACTCACCGAGAGGCTGTCCCTGCTGCAAGGCTGCTCGGTGGCGGTGTGCCGCTGCTTCTGTGGAGGGTGGCTCGGCGGCAGAGCCTGAGACCCCGAACGTGGAAATCACCACCCGCTTTGCTGTCCTGCTGGCACAAAGCCCGCCCGGGGGGCTGTCCTGTCACCCCACCAGGGTCTTGGGCCTGATTGGGGTGCCCTCCCCCCCAGTCCTCTCCTTCCCAGGAGTCCACGGGGTGGAGCTTGGGAGCAAGAGGAGCCAGTCCAACCAGCCTCACTAGCTCCCAGGAACCCGGTCCCGTCCTGCGGGCGGCGGCGGGACCGGCAGAGTCTGTGGAACAGTCTGGGCCACCGGTCTGCCCGTCACCGGCCCGGCCCCACTCTCCGAGTGTCCCTCGAGGAAAACCGGCTCCGCCCAGCGACGCTGACAGCCTGTGACTCACTGAGAGGCCCTCGCTTCTGCAAGACAGGCTCGGTGGCCCAGACCGGTGCGGCTCGGTGGATGGAGCGTCGGCCTGCGGACTGAAGGGTCCCGGGTTCGATTCCGGTCAAGGGCATGTGCCTGGGTTGTGGGCACATCCCCAGTGGGGTGCGTGCAGGAGGCGGCTGATCTCTGACTCTCTACTCCTCTCCCTTCCCTCTCTGTAAAAAATCAATAAAATATATTTAAAAAAACAAAACAAAAAAAAGACAGGCTCAGTGGCCAAGACTGGTGTGGCTCAGTGGATGGAGCGTCCGCCTGTGGACTAAAGGGTCCCGGGTTCCATTCTGGTTGGGGGCATGTACCTTGTTTGCGGGCACATCTCCACTGTGGGGCATGCAGGAGGCGGCTGATCGATGTCTCTCTCTCATCGATGTTTCTGGCTCTCTACCCTTCTCCCTTCCTCTCTGCAAAAAATCAATAAAATATATTAAAAAAATACAAATAATAAAAAAAAGACAGGCTCGGTGGTGGTGAGCTGCCTCGTAGGATGACTTCTCCACCTACCAGTGACCCTGCCTGCCTGCTGGCTCTGGGGCCAACCCCACCGCCAGGGAAGGTAGAACCAGGCTGGACCCGAAAAGGGCAGTGGTACCCCCCATCCCCTTCCCCCGGGGCGCGCAGCCTGTCCCAGGGCGGGTGGCCCAGACCCCGCGATGTCCTCCTGTTCCATGCTGACCCCAGAAGGGCTCCACGGCACCCCCAGGATGGCAGCGCTGCACGAGGTCAGGATGATGCCCCACGTGCAGCAAACGCCCCTGCGCAGCGTGGCGGGTCCCGCGCGGGCCTCGCGGCCAAGCGCCGGACAGGTCCGGGCCGGGCAGCCTCGCGTTTTGCAGGCGCCGCTCTGCAGGCGGCGAAACGGGTCAGGCCGTGTGCTGTTTCCCGTTCGCTCCGCCCACGGCCTCCGCACCGCGGCCGCAGGGCCCGCGCTCAGCCAGAGCCACACCTGCTGTCGCCAGCGCCGCCTCCGCCTTCCCTCCGCGCCCCAAACCGGGTCAGACGCGCGGTCTGCACCTCCCGGCCCCCAGCTGTGCTGCAGCCGCCGGGCTTCCCGGTCTCCTAGCAACGCCCGAGACCGCCCGCGCGCGAGGAATCCTGGGCAATGTAGTTCTTCCCTCCACCGTCTCCCTCCCTAGTACAGAGCCCGGAAGCCAGGACCGTTGCGCCCTAAACTACCCTTCTCCGCTCGCTCCGCGCGCGCGCGCGCAACTCAACAAGGCCTCGCGAGAAGCCTGTGCCGGAACCCACCTGGCGAGAGCGGGCGCTTGCGAAGGCCGCCGGGAAGTGTAGTTTGGGGGCCGGTCGTCTCGCGCCCTGGCACCCGGGTTGTGGCCGCGGAGAGACTACAAGTCCCAAGGTGCTCCGGCGCGACCACCTGGAGGGCGGGGGGTACGAAAGAGGAACCCAAAGGGGCGCCGGGGTGAGTGAAGGCTGCGAGTGGGTGGCTGGGTGGGCGGTGGGTGGCAGGCGGGGGCGGGGGCCGGGGCTGCTTTGGAGGCGCAGCCGCGCGGGGTGGGGCAGTCTCGGGGCGGCGGCCGGGAACGGGACAAAGGAGCCCCCGCAGCCGGACTTGGGGCCCCGTCCCGAGCCCCCCGGGCCTCCCACGGCGGCGCCCGGGACCTGCGGCCTCTCCCCGGGGCTTCCGCGCCCCTCGCCCGCCGCCACGTGGGTTCCGCCGCCGCCGCCGCCGGAGGACGGAGCAGTGCGTTGGCTCCGACGTGATGGAGGCCGGGGGTCCGGGTACGGTTTGCACCGCCTTCCGGGCAGCGGCGCCCGGTCCCCGCAGTGCCCGTCCCAGGCCGGTGTGGCTCAGCGGTTAGATATAGAGTGTTGGCCTGTGGACTGAAAGGTCCGGGTTCGATTCTCAGCCGGGGCACCTGCTGCCACCTGCCCGACCCCTAGTGGGGATCGATGAATCTCTTCCTCCCTGAAATCAATAAAAAGTATATTTTAAAAACACTTACTGATCGTTTTGAGAGAGAGAAAGAGCAGGAATGAGATATATCCATTTGCTCCACTTACATATCCATTCTTTTTTTTTTAATATATTTTATTGATTTTTTACAGAGAGGAAGAGAAAGGGATAGAGAGTCAGAAACATCGATGAGAGAGAGACATCGATCAACTGCCTCTTGCACGCCCCCCCCACTGGGGATGTGGCTGCCACCAAAGTATATGCCCTTGACCGAAATCGAACCCGGGACCTTTCAGTCCGCAGTCCAACACTCTATCCAGAGCCACACCGGTTTCGGCTTGCTTACACATTCTTTGGTTGCCTCTTTTATGTTCCCTGATCTGGGATCGAACCCACAACCTTGGAGTATGGGATGACGCTCTAACCACTGAGCTCCTCGTCCAGGGCCCAGACCTTTCCCCTTACGTCCCGTCAAGTGTTTGACAGCACTGTGTTCTCTCAGCACGTCAGGGTTTTACACGGAGAAGCACACGTTAGTGTTGCTTTGCGAGTGGCTCTTCTCACTGGCTCCCTTTGCTGGCCTAGCGGACCAGCCGAAACCTCCATGGACCCGTGGCGGCCAGCACGGGGGGAGAGGCAGGTCCGTGCCCCTGAAACAGGCGCTGGACCCTGTGTCCCCCCGCACCCCCTTCAGCTGCAGGGGACGTGAGTGGGGCCCCCCTGCTCTGGGTGGACGCCCAGCAAAGCCTCCTCCCCTGTTGGGGAGCCTGGGGGCCTGGTCGTCCTGCCAGGACCCGGCCCCTGACCAGCTGACCAAAGCCATCCCCCTCCGTTCCCCTTCCTGATGTGTTTAGAATCGCCACGACGGGAAGAGGGCTCTGTATTGAAACCGGTTTTGCTGCGGGAAATAAGAATTTGGAAGAACAAATAGTTCAAATTCTCACCAAGTTTCTCTCGACCTTGCAGACACCCTTTGGCCCAGTTATTCGGCTTTTGGGTCCACAGTAGGAAATGACTTGCATTTACTCAGTGGTTTGGGGTGTGATTCCCATACAGTGGCCGGCGCCGGCTAGTTGGGCCAGTTCTGACCACGGCGCCCGGCGGTGGAACTGTTTGCCGGCGTTGCTAGGACACATCCTGTGGCCCGGGGTCTCCCGTGTGGGCTGAATGTCAGTGCCCCCGAGTCCCTAAGGCAGAGCCCTGGCCCTGGGGGCGGGGGGAGGCAGGGCTTTCGGGAGGCTGTTAGGGAGCTGGGAGGGTGGTATGCCTTGTGGATCGGGTGCTGGTTCAGGGGAGACGCCAGTCCTGGCTCTCCCACCCTGAGAGGCCGCAGCACACCCAGCGGGGACCCGCCTGCTGGTCAGGAAGGGGCCTCACGACCTACTACTCTCCAGCTGGTCAGAACCAGGTGGCGTGGCTGACTGGTCGGAGCTGACGGGGACCTCAGGGTGGATCCCTGTCTGGAGCACCTTCCCTGACCTGGACCGGTTTTGGCAGCGCCTTAACCTCATTTTAACGGAGCCGATTGCACAGCCTCTGTCGGCCAGGTTCCTGCATCACCGCTCCCTCCTGGGGACCAGCTGCCGGGGCTGCCACTGGTGGGATGGGCGGCGGGGGCTTCTCCGCGTTGGCTCCTGTGACTGAGGCTGTGCACATTCTCGTTCCCCTTTCTGCGCACCCTCCGTTTCCCTGTCGCACGCCCGTTTCCCTGTGCGGACAGGAGGGCAGCCAGCGGGTTACTCACACTTCCTGCGCCCACACCCCGAGCACCGCCATCGCCGTCCTGCCGACCGAGTGCACGGTGTTCCTAGAGGCGACTTCCCTGCTGTGTGCCAGGCCGACGGCTGTTGGGGTCCCCCTAGAAGCTGGCAGGAGTCTGTCTGCTGAAGCTTGTCTGCCTCACGCCGGCCGAGAGGGCCTGGCTGCCAGAGGGACACAGCGGCCCTGAGTCGCAGACGGTGGGGGCGGGTGTGAGGATCGGGCTTGGCGCGGTGTGTGTGGCCCGGTTCTGTCTCGCTCTGCTCGCCAAGCCCGGAGGTTTCTGCTGGAGCCCGGGCCCCGCTCCACCCTCCTCCGGGGCCAGGGCTGCGCCTGAGGGACCTCGGGACACTAGGGTCCCTGACCAGCCTGTGTCTGCCCCAGAGCCCCCTCCCACCCAGCAGGTCCGCGTCGGGCGGAGAGGCGCAAGACAGGGATTCGGGTCTTACCAGGGCCCACGGAGGTGAGGCCCGGCCAAGGCCTGCCTGACTCCTGTGCCAGGACGGCTCATCACCCTTTCTGCCGGCCTCCTCCCTCGGGGAGCTGTGGAGGAGGAGCCGTCCAAGCCCGGTCCTGTGGGTCCCGGAGCACCGGCGGCCGAGGCCTGGCCTGGTTTGGCCTCGCTGTGACCTGTGACCCGTGACCGGCCGTGGCCTCACCCGGCACCTTGGTTTGCAGGCCTCAGACCTGGCCGTGAGCCTCCCGGCCGCTCAGCAAACGAGAGCGAGCACCAGGCTGCAAGGAGCTGGATGTCTGCAGCTCACATTCTGTGGGGCCAGGCCAGGTCCCCCGCCCCCCTCTGCTGCGGACCCCGCGCCCTGGGACATGGCGCTCCAGCGCGCCCTCCTCCTGGCCGGCCTCCTGGTGGAAGTTGCCAGCAAGTCCTCGGACAGCACGGTGAGTGCCCAGCCCTTTCCCGGGGGTTCTGGCCTGCACGCGCCCTCGGCTGCGGGGTCTGGGAGCTGACCGGCCTCCCCCTGCAGGGCCAGCAGTCCAAGTGCTGTGCGGACATGGTGGACGTCAACACCACCTGCCCCGGCGCGAGTCTGTGTGGCCCAGGTGAGCATCTGGCCTGAGCCTCTGCGGTCTCACCACGGCTGCGAGGGCAGCGGGCGCGCAGACCCGGGAGGTCGGAGGGCACGGGCCGGGAGGGGTGGCCCCATGCCAGCCTCCTTCCTGCCTGGCCACCTACTGCTGGCTCCTGCAGGCCCCTGGGGAGACGGTGCTGAGCAGCGGGAGGAGCAGACAGTGAGAGGCCGCTCTGCTCCAGGGGCCTGGCTGGCCAGAGCAGATGAGGGAGGGAGGGAAGCCCCCAGAGAGGCACCCGGTGCCCGCGTGCTGGTGGCTCGGCCCGGAGCTTCCAGGGAAGTGGAGCGGCACCTGCGTGTTTTTAAGTGTCTTGAGCTAAAAATAACATGTCAAAGAGGCACGTTTCGGGCGATGCAGTCTGGCTTCCCTCCATCCGTTCGACGTTACACCTTCAGGCGTCCACATACTCACGCCGAGTCGGTAGCTGTAGACACGAGCAGACCGTAGCCGACTCGGCGCCCCGTCCTACACTCGGGAGCCGCCTCGGTCAGCACACGGGGTCTCCATGCCCGGGGCAGTGTGGCGGGTGGGCTCCCCTCAGTGAGGTCGGCAGGGGGCAGTGGGGGGAGGGGGATGAGGAGGAGGCACCGCTGTGGAGACAGAACAAGGAGGCCGATGGCTGGAGCCAGCGCAAGCCCAGGTTCCATCCAGAGAGCAGGCAGCTGGGAGCAGCCCAGACCCCGCGCTCCCGGCCCCATGGTGGAGGAGACGGAGCCACGTCACTGAGTCCCCTCAGCTGCCTGGGCGTCTGCCAGCGCTGGGGCCGGGCCTTTCTGAGGGAAGCTGTCCACGCGTGACTGTCCAGGACTTCGGGGCGTCCGGCTCCGCTCCCGGGCTCCGGCCAGGGCAGTTCTGGTTCTTCGTGAGCCCTCGTCCGGGGGAGAGAGTGGAAACGTCCGCTCGGAGGCTGTAGGCAGGAACGGGTGCACGAGGAGAACTCGGTCGGGTCCAGTTCCAGGCCCACACCCCCCGCGGCCACGCTGCGCCCGTTTCTCCCGAAGCAGCACCCCCTGCGTCGCCCGCTCAGAGTAACGCGGCTTCCTCGCCGCTCGCTCCTCCCTCGCCGCCAGCTGCTCCCGTGCGCTCGGCGAGGGCTGCGGTGCCTCGGGAGCGTCTTCTGTGTGAGTGGCCGGCCTTGCACAGCCTCTTCTAAAGCCGAGGACGCGCCATCGCTGCGCCGGCAGCGTCTGTGGACGGAGACGCATCCTCTGTCCTCGGGGTCCCGGTCTCTGGAGGGCCTGACCCCACAGGACTGGCCGCCCCTCCCACCCAGCGAGGCAGGGAGGTGGGTTCCAGGGCCTGTTGGCTCCTTCAGCTGTGGCTCCCTCAGGCTGTGCCCGCACCCATCGCACAGTGGGGCCTCTTGGGAGCGTCCCGGGCCTCCTGGAGCCGACCCTGCAGTGAACACCATGGGCCCCCACCCCCACCCCAGCTCCCCCCGAAACGCCGGGGAAGGAGCAGAGCTCACGTTCTCACCAGAACCCGGGCCGCCCGGTGCCTGGGAGCTGGCACTGGTCACAGCTGCGCCCACGTCCATGTCCCAGGGGGGGCCTGCCTCGCTGGAAGCCAGAGCAGCAAGGCCTCCCTGTCTGTGGATGGGACGTCGGGAAGGTCATTGAGGGCTTAGCCGCTGGTTCTCCCCGCTCAGCCGTGGCCAGCACTGCCCTCGGGGCGATGGCGCCTGTGTTAGCTCAGCCTCCCTGCTAAGTGCTGAGGGTGTGAAGAAACACTCAGGGTGAAAGGCACAGTCCCTGCCCTTAGGGTGCAGCTGGCAAGACAGGCCGTCCATCGGCCACTGGCTGGGCAGAGCTGCCTGCCGGGCTGTGTGGGACCTGACGGGGGCAGGGGCCGCGGAAGCCACACCTGGCGGTCAGGCTGTGCTGGGAGGCCCATCCAGAGGGGGCCACCAGCACCTCCTGCTGTAGACGCGTCCCGGCCTCCGCGGCCCCCGCTTTCCCCCCCGCCACCCAGACGGGGAACGCACCGCAGACACCAGCAGGCACGAGCTGCCGAGTCCCGGCCGGCGGCCTCACCGCCTCTGTCGCACAGGCTGCTTCCGGCGCTGGAACGCGGACGGGAGCGCCAGCTGCGTGCGGTGCAGGAACGGGACTCACAGCAGCTCCGAGTGCAGAGGCCGTAGGTCACCGTCCTCGCCCCTTACCCTGCCCACCTGGCCTGCTCTCCTGAGGCCTCAGCTCCCCCGACCCCTCTCCCCATCCCTCCCGCCCGACAGTGGTGGCCTGACAGCTGTCTGCCTCCCCGTCACACCCGGACCCCTGTGGGCGGTGCCTGGCTCCAGGGGGTCCTCCCCTCCCCCCGGGGGCCTGCACTGACAGGTGTGCCCCCACAGTGGCTGGCCCGGGCACGCAGTCCCCCGCCAACAGGAGCACCGGGACGCCTGGGCGGCCGAGTCCGGGTGAGTGCACGGCTCCCAGGCTCGGACGGGGCCTCCCCAGGGTGTGGGGAGGGCATCATCGGGCCCAGTCCCAGTGCCGGTCCAACCAGGGAGCTGGCCACGCAGGGCAGACCCCGCCCTGGGCTCTGTGCGGAGAGCAGGCCCCTGGGGCTGCGGGCACGGCGGGGGTGGTGGTGGGGCCTCCCCTGCACCCTGACGGTCCCAGCAGGGGAGCCCTTAGATCCTCTCGTCCACCCGCTGCCGCTCCCCGCCCGCCAGGTCCTTGTCCAGGTGTGTTCTCGGGGGTCGGGGGACACCAGGTCCCGCGCTGTCTCCGGCTCTGCTAAGACGTGGGGCTCGGAGGTGCAGACACTGCACCCAGACAAGGGCCCCTCAGCGCTGGGGGCCCAGGGCGGGCACAGGACCCCCTTACCTGCTGCCCGCTGGGCCCTGCACTCAGGCAGGGACAGGACTGAGGGGAGGCTGGGCCCCGGACTCAGGGGAGGCTTCCCTGACGCCTCAGGACCAGAAGGAAGTGGCGTGCGCTGCCCGGGCCTAGAAGCTGGCGGCCCGGGCGGCCACTAGGTGCCTGCCTGTCACAGGCCGGGCCGAAGCAGGTGCCGCCTTAGCTGGGATCCCCCCACCCTCCTCCCAGCTCCTCTGTGGCCCTGCCTCCTCGTGCCTGTGTCAGGGTCCGGTCACCAGCGCTGGAGGGTCATGCCCTGCTCAGCCCTCGGCCCTCCCTGTGCCCCCTCCCCCGGGCCTCCCTGTGGCCCCTTCCCCAGGCCCTCCCCTGCCCCCTCCCCCAGGCCCTCCCCTGCCCCCTCTCCCGGGCCTCCCTGTGGCAGCCCCAGGCCCAGGTGCGGAAGGAAGGGCTGAGGGGGCCTTGCCTGCAGGGGGCCCTCGCGTGGCAGCCTCTCTCTTCCTGGGGACCTTCCTCGTCAGCTCGGGCCTCATCCTCGCGGTGGCCGGCTTCTTCTACCTCAAGCGCAGCAGTAAGCTGCCCCGGCTCTGCTACGGGAGGAACAGGGGTACGTGTGCTCCCCATCCCCGTCCCCGCAAGACAGAGCGCCTGTGGCTGCTGAAGGCGGGAAGGTGGGGCTCGCCTGGGGCCACCCCCACCCCCAAGTGCAGGTGGGAAATGTGGCCTTGACGCCCGTGAGGGCACGGCTCACAGACGTGGGGGAACCTGTGCAGGGTCCCCAGCAGCCTTGGGAGGGAGGGGGGCAGGCTGGGGACCCCCAGGCTGAGGTGGTGATGCCTGTGCTCTTCCCGCAGCCCCCGCCCTGCAGCCCAGCGAAGCCGTAAGTCACTGGGTGGCCGAGTGCCCTTCCGTGTCTGCCCGTGTCTGTCCCCATGTCTGTCCCCATGTCTGCCCGTGTCTGTCCCCGTGTCTGCCCGTGTCTGCCCCGTGTCTGCCCGGGTCTGTCCCCGGGTCTGCCTGGGTCTGTCCCCGTGTCTGTCCCGTGTCTGTCCCTGTGTCTGCCCCGTGTCTGCCCCGTGTCTATCCCCGTGTCTGCCCGTGTCTGTCCCTGTGTCTGCCCCGTGTCTGCCCCGTGTCTATCCCCGTGTCTGCCCGTGTCTGCCCCGTGTCTGCTCGTGTCTGTCCCCGTGTCTGCCCGTGTCTATCCCCGTGTCTGCCCCCGTGTCTGTCCCGTGCAGCACCCGTCTCATGTCCTCTCCTTTTCAGGCCGCGATGATCCCGCCGCCACAGTCCTCAGGTACGGCAGCTCCCGCCGCCTCTGCCTGAAGATCAGCTGCCTCAGGGCCTTGGCAGGGAGGCTGGGACCTGACTCAGGGCCTCAGACCCCACAGCCTCCACCCCTGGACGGCCGGTCTCCCTTATCAGCCAGCAGCCAGGGCTACCGTGCCCTTTCCCTGTCCTTTCTGAGACACGGAGTCTGTCGGGAGGAGGAAGGAAGAGGGGGAGGAGGAAGGAAGAGGGGGAGGATGAGGACGGGGAAGAGGAAGAGGGGGAGGGGGAAGAAGGGGGGGGAGGAGAAGGAAGAACCTCCCATGGGGCCTGGGGTCACCCGCCTCCCTGAGTTGGCCCTTGGCCAGGTCCCTGCTCTGCCCCTGAGGCCTGGGCGCTCACTGCTGGGCCCAGGGCTGCCGGTGGGTCTGCTCCACACCCCCCGCCCCGGCCCACACTGACCTCCCGCCTCCGTGTTTCAGTGCGGAAGCCGCGCTACGTCCGGCGGGAGCGGCCCTCGGACAGGGACGGGGGCCCCACTGCCGTCTCCTTGGTGGAGGCCCGGGTCAGCAACGTCTGACCGGCTCGCTCCCCGCTGACCCGACGCCGCGGAGGGGCCGCCACAGGCCTGGACTCACCTGCTGGGCTCTCGGACCCAGCGGCCGGCGTGGCGTGGCCCCCGGCCAGCTTCCTGCGCTGCAGCGTCACTGACCATGGCGGGCGTCCCCGAGCCGGGCTGGGCGGGGCTGGGCCCAGGAGAGACGGAGGGACCGCCAGGCTGCTTCCCGCCTGCGCGCCGGCCGACGCTCTGCCCTCGGAGCCCCGTGTCCGCCCCTCCGAAGGCAGTGAGGCCGGGCCACTGGGTGCTCCCGCCGGTGCCTCACGGGGTGGGGCAGGGGCGTGGACCGGTCCCGAGGCCGCTGCAGCCACAGGGAGGTGCCAGGAGCTGCAGGTGTTTGCTGGTTTCCTGCCAACTTCAGTCTCTTTAAGCAGAAACTTTGCAGGAAAGTCTGCTCCCCACCCCGGGCTTCGAGCTCCGTCCCCAGGACACGTGCCTGCAGCGCTGGAATCGGGGCCCCTGGGCCGGGTCCTCCACGGCCCCTTCGCCTGGACGCTGCCAGGCGTTGGTCTCGTGACCGGCAGAGGGGCGCTGCTGCAGAGAGGAGTGTGTGGCCACTCCCTGCTGGCCCCGCACCGGCCACAGCCCGCCGGTGTCTGCGTGCCGTTCCAGTCTGAGGGGCCGGGGGAGGCCGGGTGGTCAGCCTCCGAGCCCTCGTGTGGCGAGGCCCGTCCAGTGTCTGGATTCGAGCTTGTCTTCCCGGCAGCAGCCGAGGCAGGGGGCCAGCGGAGACCGGGTCCAATAAACGTCCTGTCTCACCGCGGCCTCTCTGTTCTGTGCAGGCTGAGCCCGTCCAGCTGCTGGCCCTCAGGGAGGGGGGTGCAGGGGGCAGAGCCCTCCACAAGGACCAGGGCCCCTTCCAAAGGCCTGCACCCTGGCCGGCCGGCGGGTTCCCCACAACCCCACCACCGAGGGGTGTTGCTCCTGGGCGAGGGGGCCTGCTCCCAGCTGCCGCAGGCAGACAGGACACCCCATGCCCCCGTCTGCTGCGATGGGCACACGTGAGGCTGCTGCTCGGAGGGCTTTTCTGCAGCAGGAGCAGCTGTGAGCAACGTGGAAACGGGGGGTGACCAGGGGCCCCTGCCCAGGACACCAGCAGGCGTGAGCAGTGGGCGGTGCCGGCTGGCGGGGCTGTGAGCAGAGACATTGTTGGTGCAGCAGGTGGCGGCCACAGAGGCCAGGGCTTCACCCACAGCTGGCCCAGCAGCCTGGACCGGCCCATTGTCACCTGGCGGTGCACACCTGTCCCCTGTGCCTGGGACACCCCGTCTGAGGCTTATGGCTCGGGGGGATGTCTGGGGGGCGAGGGGTGTGCACAGCGGGGCCACAGGGAGGCTCCAGGGCTCTGTCTTTGTCTGGGGACCGTGCCCGGAACTGCCCGCCCCGCCCGTGGCCAGCAGCCGCCCGAGCCAGGCCCTGGCAGGGAGGGGCCACCCGGCCTTGAGCTGCGGTCTGCCCGCTGCCGGGAGGGGGAGCCTGGCCAGACAGCCAGCGCGGCTGGGGCCCGGTGCCGTCCTGTGGAGAGGGAAGGCGGCGTAGCCGGGACCCCGGGTGCCGTGTGGGGTCCTGGGGCGTCGCGTGGCGATGTTGGTCGTCCCCTTTGCCCACAGCAGCCCCCCAGCTTCTCCCCTTCACGGCCGGGGGAGGGGGGGGAGACCAGGTCAGGTTCCCAGCGGCTCAGGGACCATAGGGGAAGAGGAGCCCACCGGCTGGGGGCGGGGGAGGGAGGCACACACACCAGAACAGCTCATGCCCTCGCTCCCACGTCGGCACCAGGCCAGGCTGGTAACGGAGAAAACGGGAAACCACCATGTTCCACCAGGACAGCAGGTCTGGCCGTCGGGCCCTGGAGGCCAGGCCAGGAAGAAGGAGGCCCCCACTTCCGTGTCTTCCACCCAGAGACCCAGCGTCCCCTCAGCCTCTCCACACCTCCCCAGCCCACCTCCAACTCAGAAAGTGCCCCCAGCCCCAGCCCTCCACTGGGACGCCTTCCCCTGACTGTGAGCCCAGCAGGGGAGGGGGAGGGGGAGATGGGTGCCCTGGCCCCTTGGGCCGCAACCACACGGGCCTCTCTGCTCCTGGGCACCCCTGGCTCCAGAGAGTAGAGGTGGGATTGCTGGACTCGCCAGCCCACGACCCTGAGCTCCCAGGCCAGACAGCAGGGTTGGCACCAGCCAGAGGGGAGGGGGCTGGGGGTCTGAGAGGGGGCCTACACAGCCCCTCCCATCTCCCCCACGAGCCCCTCACCTGGGCCACAATGAGGGTGATTTCTGGGTCACAGCTCAGGCCAAAGGCAGGTGGGCACCAGGCCCCCGTCATGAGGGGAGGTGGCCCCCGCCTTCCCCTGATGCCCCGGGAGGGGAGATGGTGGGGGTGCACCCTGGAGGCACAGCTGCACCTCCTTCCTTCACCCGGAGCTGGGAGACCCCTGAGAGCCGGCAGAGGCAGGGAGGAGGGCTCAGGGCTCAGTGACCCGTGGGCCCGAGGAGGAGGTGAAGGCAGAGGCCCAGCCGGGGCCACGGCAGGACGGGGGCCGTGAGGGCTCAGCCATCGCAGCCGTGCTCCCTTGGAGGCCCGTCACCCGCACACGCAGGAACGCGTCACGGCCACGCCCACGGCGCATTCCTCGGCCACTGACTGCCCGGGGGGCCGTGACCTCAGCGCCGGGGTGTTCCCGGGAGCCTCAGCTTCTTCGAGCGAGCGGAGGGACCAGGACACTTCCTGGAGGCGTGTGATCCCGAGTCGGTCTCCTTGGGAACCTGGGCCAGGCCGGGCCCTTCCGCTTTCTGGGGGATCCCCCACCTCCGGCAGAATCCCCACCTCCTTTCTGGGATCCTACCCCCTCTCAGAGCCCCCACACCCTCTTGGGGCCCCCACATCCCCTCAGAGCCTCACCTCATTAGGCATCTCACTGGGACACCCCCCCACACACACACAGGTACACAGAGGCACCCTGGTCTCAGGCCAGATCCCCCTTCTGCAGGGACAGGCACTGACCCCCCCTCCCCCCGCCACAGCCACTCCAGCCTCGGCACCCACCTCTCCCTTCCCTGTGGCTGCGCCTTCTGGGGTCCCTGCCCAGGCAGCCTGCTCTGTGCACCCGCCTCCTCGGGCTGGTGGCCCTCATGCTGACCTCTGACCCCTGTGGCCTCAGCTCTTCCAGTGCGTGGAGCTGGGCAATCTCGGGGCGTCCCAGGCCACCAGCTGAGTGGGGATGGGTGCCCTGGCCCCTTGGGTAAGGCAGGCCATCCCACCAGGATGGACACCGCTCCGACCTCACCGTGCTCAGCGCCCAGGCTCAAGGCTGGGGTCACATGTCAGCAGCGGGGGGCCCACGCCCTGAGTCCAGCCCAGGCATGCAGTGTTCAGAGGTGCTGTTCTCAGCTGGGGTGGGGAGGGGGCAACCTGCCACGACCACAGGGGCTGGGGGTGGTGTCAGGTATGGGGATGTCGGGGTCACGGGCGGGGGAGGTGAGGGGTGCAGTCTGTGCCACTGGGCAAACCCTGGCCCCTCAGTCCAGCACCCAAGCCCCCGCCGGCCCCGAGGTCTGCAGGGCGCCATGCCGACCGGCTAAAGCCACTCCCACCTCGGGAAGATTCCAGACCTTCCAGTGGGTCAGGGGCTTTCTTGGACTCCCCTGTGTAACCCAGATGCCCCCAGCAGTCCCTCCCAATGAGTCCTGTGACTCTCCTGGTCCCTCAGGCACCCTTTCCCTGACCTCTCCCCCAGTCCCTGGAGCCAAAGGCTGTGGGGGCAGAGAGCCACGCATACGAACGTTGGGGTGACACACATGTCAGCGGGTCGTGTACGTGAGGTGGGGGCAGGAACGGGGGCTGTGGAGGGACATCAGAGAGGTCGCAGGGTGTAAGGCCCTGGCTGAGGTGCAGAGGGGGGCTGGGAGGCACCACCCCCAGACCCGCCCAGGCTGCCGAGGCCTCCGTGACCGCCGCGCACCCCACCCCCTGCGCCCGGCTCCCGGGGAAAGGACGGGAGGCCGGCCAATCCCGAGGCCCAGGCCACGCCCCGGCCAGCGCGACCGGAACCCATAAATACACCTGCCGGGGCCCGGCCCGAGGACTCACACCCGTCTCGGCGCCGCGCACACCTGCGACACGCCACCCCTGCCCGCCACCTGCCAGGAACACACAGAGACAACCTGCCGGCCGGGCTGCGAGACAGCCAGCACCCAGCCCACGGAGGGCACCGCCCGAGGAGAGCGCTGCTGCCACCGCCCGAGCAGGAGGAGGACGCGGAGCCGCGGAGCCTGGCCCTGCCCGGCCCGCCCCACCATGCCCCGGCCCCGCTGACCGCCGGCCGCCAGGTAAGGCCGCCGGCCGCTCTCACCTCTCCCCTGAACCGGCTCAGGGCGGGGCGGCTGCCTCCGTGCCAAGGAACCGGTTATGTGGGCACGCCCGCCGGCCGGCAGGGGGGTGTGTGGGGGGGCGGGGGGGAGACAGCCGGTCCCCAGATCTGCCACGACCGCGGCCTGACCCGCAGCCACCCTGTCCCCGGGGTACGTGACCTCCCATGTTGGGGTGCGGGGATCGTGACCTCACAGTGACGCACTGTGGCGACTCAGGCTGTCAGTCACGGGGCAGCGATGGGGAGCACTCGTGGCATGTCACTCGCCGGGAGTCATGCCCGGACCGGCCAGCGAGTCAGGGTCGGGGTCCCTCGGGGGCTCCTGCTCTCCACGGGCCAGGGCTCCTCTGTCCGCCACTGGCTGCCTGCGGTGGAGGCCTCGGCCCAGGGGAGGGCCAGGGAGACAGACACAGGGTCCCCACGGGCATGGGTGGCACAGGAGGGCGCTGCTGGGTGCTGGGCCGAGGACTGAGGCCCGTGGACCCCCCACCTCAACGGCCGAGGGCTGACTCAGGCCCTGGCCGCCAGCAGACAGGCTGGCCCTTGGGGTTCGGGGCCACCAGCCTCTGCCCTCCTCCGGCCTCTCCATCTCCCACAGACGGGCTGGGCTCAGCCCCAGACCCAGTCCTGACCCCCGTCCCCCCAGCCCCCACCCCCGCCAGGCCTGGCACCCTGCCAGGTGCCTGCACTGGGCCCGTGTTCAAACCCACTTCACCTGACCCAGAGCCCAGGCCCACCCTCCCGGCTGCCTTTTCTGCCGAAGGCTGTGATGTCCCAGGGCCCGGTCCGGCCTGGCCGTGCCCAGATGGGAACGGTCACCGTCCCCTCTGCCGGGGGCACAGCCAGGGCAGGGCCAGGCCGAGGCTCCCCCTGGCCCTCAGCATGCCCCCGGCGTACACGGCGGCCGTCCGCAGACCCGTCCGGGCTGCGCCGCCCCCGCCTCAGCGTGCAGCACTGGAGGAGGGGGTAGGGCAGGGTGCAGGTGGCACCCACCGGCGGGCCGTGTCCTTCCTGGGCAAAGGGGAGAGAGTCAGACTGATTTCACAGGAAGGGGCAGCCAGGGGTCACTCACTGTCCTCTCTGTCTCTCTCTGTCCCACAGCTCAGAGCCATGTCATTACGCCAGCAGGTGTGGCACACGGCCACGCCGCCCCCCGGCCTGAGCAGCCCCACGGCCCCTGTGCCCCAGTCCCCCGGCTCGGTCAGCGGGTCCCGGCCCCCCAGCTCGGTCAGCGGACTTGGGTCTCCCGGCTCGGTCAGCGGGTCCCGGTCCCCCACGACCCCCGGCTCGGTCAGCGGGTCTCGGTCCCCTGTGACCCCCGGCTTGGTTAGCGGACTGGGGTCCCCCGGCTCGGTCAGCAGCCCCCGTTCCCCCGGGACCCCCGGCTCGGTCAGCAGCCCCCGCTCCCCCGGGACCCCAGGCTCGGTCAGCAGCCCCCGCTCCCCCGCGACCCCCGGCTCGGAGAAGGTGGCCTCGCCGCTGGAGTGCTCCATCTGCTTCTCGGGCTACGACAACATCTTCAAGACGCCCAAGGAGCTGTCCTGCACCCACGTCTTCTGCCTGGAGTGCCTGGCGCGGCTGGCGGCCGCCCAGCCCGCGAGCCGGCCCGGCGCCGAGGCGGTGCCCTGCCCGTTCTGCCGGCAGCCCACGGCCGTGCCCGCCGACGGGGCCCCCGCGCTGCGCACCAGCCGCCGGCTGCAGGCCAAGATGCCGGCCCACCTGCGGCGCGAGGAGCCCGTGTGGCTGGAGGGCACCAAGCTGTGCTGCTGCCTCCCGGCCCCCGCGCCCGGCCTGGCGGCCCCCGGCTTCGTGTGCGTGGACGTGGGCCTGAGCAAGCCGCCCGAGCCCCCCGCCCCCCTGCCCGCCCCCGGCCCGCCCGCCCGCGCCCGGGGCCGCCTGGCCCGCTGCTGGGCCCGCTGCGGGGACTGGAAGCGCATGGCGCTCGTCACCGCGCTGCTGCTGGCGCTCTTCTGCGTGGTGCTCTGGCCCGTGCAGTGCGCGCTCAGGACCGGCAGCCTGCACTGCCTGGCCCGGCCGCCCGCCGCGGCCCCGCCCACCGCTGCCCCCTACCCGGCCACCTTCCCGCTCGGGCCCCCGGCCGACGACTAGGTGGTCCATGCTCCACGCTCCAGCCCCCGGCGGGAGGCAGGGGTGCGGTGGCTGCGGGCAATCGGTCCCAGGACCCACCCCCCCAAGAACCCTCACGTCTCGGGGACCCACTAGGCCCAGCTGACCCCACTCTGTGGGCTGGGTGCTCGGGGCTCCCCAAAGCCTCCGAGAATAAAGGCTCCTCTGGGGCCCAGGGACCACCCCTGACGCCCAGGAGCAGAGACCGGGGCCCAGGCAGACGGCCGGGCCGGCCCCGTACGCTCTGTGAATCGCCCCCCGGGTCAGCCCCTGCGAGGAGGGAGGGTGCCACCCTTACATTTCACCCCCAGCTCCTTCTTCCCTTCCCCACCGGCAGGGCTGGCCCCTCCTCCCGTGGGTGGGGGTGCTGACCCCGGAACAGGGTCCACACAACCCTCCCGAACTGCACGTTTTTAAATAAATTATTTTGTATCCACATTTGAGAAAGGTCCTTGCCTGTGCGTCCTCCTCCCTGGACCACTGACCCCCGCCCCCCGGCCTCCTGCAGAAAAGCCCACGGCCCGCCCCTCCCCAGAGAGCCTCAATCCAGAGGACGCCCCCCCGCCCGGGATCCCACTCCCAGCAGCCCCTCGGGCAGGTGGGCCCCAGCCTCCGGGTCCGACTCCCGTCTCCTCTGCTTTGGAGGGAGGGAGAGGCTGGGGCAGTTTGGGACTTGGCTGCCCGCCCCCCAGGATCCGGAGGCTCCCCGAGGGAGGTGGGAGGACCCAGGGCCTGAGGGGGAAGGCGGCTGGCTGGGACGGGGGAGGCCTGGTCCAGAGCCCCCCTCCTCAGCCGTCGTCATACTGGATTGAACCCCAAGAAGTCGGGGCCCTGCGATCCTGCGGGAGGCCTGCCCAGGGTGCTGCAGCACCCCTGAACCCCAGGAACTGAGTGAGGGTCAGGGGGCACAGAAGCAGAGTGGCTGGTATATGTCCAACAGTCCACATACCGCAGCCTCTCCCGGTCTGGCTGGTAATGGGTCCAAGCCCGGCCAGTTCCCTTCCCCCCTAATTTCTCCCCCGTCTCCCTCCGCCCCGGGGTTTGCTCTCAGCCCCAGGAACCCTGCACCACCGGGCTGGCACGGCCGAGAGAGGCCCGGCTGGTTCTGGCTGAGCCAGCTCACCCCTCACCCCAAAGCCCGGACTTCCTGCTGCACCCGGGGAGCCTGGGGGGTGGGGACCGCAGAGAGGATGGGCCTCGGGGCCCAGCGACCACACAGCCGGGAGCCGGTGTGTTACCGGGAGCACACGGAGCCACAGGCCACAGGGGAGGGGGTGGTGCCGTGACCACGGACCGCGTGACAGGGACACGGCACCCCGTCAGCACGCACACCCTGTCAGCCACACGCACACACACGGGCAGGACCAGGCATGTGAGGCTGCATATGTGGTCATGTGAGCACCACACACATTCAACAAGCATTTGTCCACGTGTGACTGTGTGTGTCATGGCCCGGGCCAGGCCTCTTTCCACACCATATCCCAGACCCCCCACTGCGGGCCGGGCTGAGGGAGGCTCTGTAGGCCGGAGTTGTGTGCAGGAGGCCGGGGTCGTGTGCAGGAGGCGGGGGTCG
>PVJN01030397.1:0-25647 GCA_004026805.1 Lasiurus borealis | reverse complement strand
TTTTTTTTTTTTTTTTTTTTTTTTTTTTTTTTTTTTTTTTTTTTTTTTTTTTTTTTTTTTTTTTTTTTTTTTTTTTTTTTTTTTTTTTTTTTTTTTTTTTTTTTTTTTTTTTTTTTTTTTTTTTTTTTTTTTTTTTTTTTTTTTTTTTTTTTTTTTTTTTTTGCAGTAGGCTTGTAGGGCTATGAACTTCCCTCTCAAGGCTGCTTTCATTGTGTCCCATAAATTTTGTATTGTTGTGTTGTCATTGTCATTTGTTACCATAATGTTCTTTATTTCTTCCTTGATCACTTTGGTTACCCAGTCGTTTTTTAATAGTATGCTGTTTAGTTTCCATGTGTTAGATTTCTTTCTATTGTTTTTATTATAGTTGATTTCCAGTTTTATGCCACTGTGGTCTGAGAAAATGCTTGATATGATTTCTATCCTCTTGAATTTGAAGAGACTTTTCTTATGACCCAACATATGATCTATCTTTGAAAATGACCCATGTGCACTAGAGAAGAATGTATATTCTGTAGCTTTGGGATGAAATGTTCTGAAGATGTCAATTAATTCCATCTGGTCTAGTGAGTCATTTAGGATTGATGTTTCTTTGCTGATTTTTAGTTTAGAGGATTTGTCCAGTGGTGACAGTGGGATATTTAAGTCTCCTACTATGATTGTATTGCTGTCAATTCTCCCTTAATATCCTCCAGGAGTTTCTTTTATGTATTTAGGTGCTCTTATATTGGGTGTGTATATGTTTACCAGAGTTATTTCTTATTGTTGGATTGTTTCCTTTAGTATTAGGATGTGGCCTTCTTTATCTCTTGTTATATCCTTCACTTTGAGATCTACTTTGTCAGATATAAGTATTGCAACCCCAGCTTTTTTTTTTTCATTTCCATTTGCCTGAAATACCATTTTCCATCCCTTAACCCTCAATCTGTGTGCATCTCTTTTCCTGAGGTGGGTTTCCTATAGAAAGCAGATATGTGGATCATGTTTTCTTATCTAATTGGTTACCCTATATCTTTTGATTGGAACACTTAATACATTTATATTTAAAGTTATTATTGATAGGTACATATTTGTCTCCATTTTTAGTCTTTACCCCAGAGTTTCTTCTTCGCTTCCTATTTCTTTTTATTACAGCAGACCCTTTAACATTCCTGCATTGCTGGTTTGGTGGTAATATATTCCCTTAGTCCTTTTTTGTCTGTGACGCTTCTGATTTTACCTTCAATTTTGATTGAAAGCCTTTCAGGGTACAGTATTCTTGGATTCAGACCCTTCCTTTGCATGACCTTGTGTGTTTCATTCCATTTCCTTCTGGCCTGATGAGTTTCTCTTGAGAAATCAGTACCTATTCTTTATGGGGGTTCTTTTGTAGGTAACTTTCTGTTTCTCTCTGGCCACTTTTAAGATTCTTTCTTTGTCATTGGTGTTTGCCAATTTAATTATAATGTGCCTTGATATAGGTTTTTTGGGGTTCATTTCACTGGGACTCTGGGAGTCTCTTGGATTTGTGTGGGGTTTTTCTTTCCTATATTAGGGAAATTTTCTGTCATTATTTCTTTAGTTTCTCTAATCTTTGCTCAGCTTCCACTCTTTCTGGAACCCCAGGTATGCAGATGTTGTTTTGTTTCGTGTTATCCCAAAGTTCCCTTAGGCTCTCCTCTTGCTTTTTAACTTTTTTTTTCTAGAAGCTGCTTACTTGGGTATTTTTTCCTACTGTGTCTTCTAGCTCACTGATGCAGTCCTCTGCTTCTTCTAGTCTACTTTTGATGCTTTCTATTGAGTTCTTTATAGCAGTGATGGCATTTTTCATTTCTTCTTGATTATTCTGCCTTACTTCTAGGTTCTTCTGCATTTCTTCTTGCTTCTTCTTCATTTCCTCCTGTGTCTTCTTCATTTCCTCTTGGCTGGTACTCAAAGTGTTGATATTGTCTTCCATTCTTTTCATCCACCTTATGATCATTTCTATGAACTCTTTCTCTGGCAGGCTTATTTCTGCTTCCATTTAGTTTACTTCCTCTTCTGGTGATACCTTCCTTTCTGTCGTGTGCAGGCTGTTTCTTCTGCCCATGGTCTTTCTTCTCTGGATGTCTGGCTATGTAGTTCTTTCTCCTACGTTGATTCAAAGGCACAAACTACAACATGACCAGGTACAAAACACAAGGCACTGAACAGAAATGTATTCACAATGTTAATAATCACAAATAAGGTAACTAGCAATGAAAGACAAATTAGGGGTAAGTAGAGAAAGAAGAAGAGGAAAATGAGGAGAAAGAAAAGAAAGAAGCTCCAAAATCAAATTGAAAGAGGGAGAAAATAAATAAATAAATGAACAAAAAATAAAATAAAATAAAAAAAGGAAAAGGAGAAGAAGAAGAAATGAGAAAGAGAAAAAAAGTCAGAGCACTGAGACCAGTTTGGCTCAGTGGATAGAACATTGGCCTGAGGACTGAAAGGTCCCAGGTTTGATTTCGGTTGGGAGCATGTACCCTGCTTTTAGACACATCTCCAGTGTGGGGTGTGCAAGAGATGGCTGATCAATGTCTCTCTCTCATTGATGTTTCTGACTTTCTATCCCTCTCCATTCTCTCTGTAAAAAATCAATAAAATATATTAAAAAAAAAGTCAGAGAGAAAAGAAAGAGGATAAGCGAGAAAAGGGGAACAAAATGTAGATGTTAGGAGAAAATTCAAATAAAACAGTCATTAATCCCAACAAATGCTTGCAATCAGTACCTGGAGATTGATACAAACTATAAATAACAACTGGTATCGAGGTAGGTGAGGGAAAAGAGAGGTTAAAAAACAAACAAAACAAAACAAGGCAAACAAAAGGTAAAATAAAACAAGTATAATAAGCTAAAACAATCTCACAAAAAAAGTTCAAAAAATCGATATAATCACTGTTCAGGCAAACAGCAACAAAAGGACATAGATAAAAATAACTTTTTGTATAGTAACAAGAAGAGGGAGGTATGTATGGACTTGGAGTAAGGGATTTGAAATTAGATATATAAGTGGGGTGAAATTTTAACCAGGTAAAGAGAAAGAATAGGGAGAATCTAAAGTTGGAAAATGGAAAGAGAAACAAGACAACAAAATGGGGAAAGTTAGGAGGAAAGTGTTGGCATAAAGGTAGAGTTGAGATAGAGTAAAATTATGCTAAAGGAAAGATAAAAATAGAATGTAGAACTTTAATCTCAAAGTAAAATAAAGGTAAAACAAAATGCCATTTGTTTTTTGAAAAAGGTTAAATAGTAGTAGTAATAATACTAGTTGAAAACAAAAATGTAATAATTAAAAAAGTAAAATCAATTGAGGAGGAAAGAAAAAAATAGTTTTTTTAATTAAAATATGCAAAAATGAAAAAAAAGAAAAATAAAAAATTATAAAAAAAGAATAAAAAATAGAATGGTCATTCACTTCCACTATTGTTCTACTTGGCACTCCTGTTTCCCAGTAGGGAGGGTATTGCAGTTCTCTGTGTTCTACTTCTGAGGTCTTAATCTCTTTATTCTTTTGTGGTTATGCGAGAGTAAATTTGTGTTTCATCCACTGGATGGTAGTGTTTCAGAAGTGACCTTTGAGACTAAGCACAAAACCTCTCTAGGCTCTGCTCAGATCCTGCTACTCTGTGGTTCTCAAAACCAGTTTGTGGGGATTTTGCAGCCAGGATACTCTAATAACTCCCAGGCTGTCCTTCTGTCTTAGATCAAAATGAGTTGTTTTCTATAGCTCCCCTCTGTCAACAACTCTGAGAGTCCACTTCCACACTTAGGGATCATGCCCTGCCTCACATCTGTGGACCTCTCCAGAGACAGCTTTCCCGCAGCCTGGTTCCCACAGTGTGAGGGTCTCTGTTCTGCAGTACAGGAGACCTCACCTTATCCCAGGTGAAATCTGACCTTTCTGTGCCATGGGTATCTCCTCTGAGTCCATGTGTCTGTGCAAATTGGAAAGCAGTGTTTTGGGTCCCCAGCTGTTTGGTGAGTGCTTCAGCTGCAGCTTTCAGACTGCCACAGACATCCATGTCCCCTCTGCAAGATGGCGCAGTCTCCGTGTTCTCGCTGGCTGCTCCGGCACAGTGGGGCTGCCTGGTCAAGAAAGCCCTGTCCAGCAGTTCCCAACCTTCTCTTGGAGGATATCTCACTCTTAACTTGCCAACAAATACTCCCAGTGCAACTCTCAGTTGCTCTCTCTCCCTCTACCCAGCAATAAAGCTCCAGATGCGTCTGTCTATTCCGCCCCCATTTTTCCTCCCCCCCATAATGAGTTATTAGAAGGCATTGCTTGAATATGAGAATGGACTCACTTCTGGTTTAATCAACAAGTTCATTTCCACGTGTAACATCATCATAGCATCTTCTGTAGCAGGAGATAGTTATAAGGTATCCTTAAGGACTAGAATATATGGACTATTTGAGAGCCATTTGAAGACCTTTGTAGATGAGAAATTTATTGTTTCCAGTTTTCTTTAACCAAAATATAACAAGTGTTCAATGAGTATGTGTTTAAATATAGATAGGTTTTTGAAAAGACAAGAATATAAAGCCCTAAGTAGGGCCATAAGTTCAGCAAGAAGGTAAAGTGAATATTTCTTTTTCCCATATTAGTAAAAACAACAAGAGGTTGTGAGAATACCTTTCTAAAAAAAAATAAAGATTGATGAAAGGACCCAGCTATGAGAGAGAAAAAATAGAAAATCAGAAATATGCATTTGGTTAAAAGTTTTCAAAGAGGCAATAAGTGGGAAAAACATCAGGAGGTGTTTTCTGTGCCTATGGTTTGAAAACATTTCATCAGAATTCAATATGAGACAAGTTAGTGTAACATGGCCACCAAAAAAAGCAATGTTCATTCTATATGTTGCTATCTGTTCTGTAAAGAGAGGTGACTCTAAGAGCAAACAGAAGGAACTTCTACAATCACACAGCTGGCCATTTATACTAATAAGAGGATAATATGCTAATTAGATCAATCATCTTCCAGACATCCATCTGGAAAAAGTCACAGTGGCAGGGGCTGAGGCATAGGTGCTTAGGGATGATCGGGCCAGCAGGAGAGAGAAGAAAGGGGTGACCAGGCTGGCAGGGGAGGACAGTTGAGGTGACTAGGCCAGTAGTCAGTAGGTGATCAGGCAGGCAGGCAGAGGTGGTTAGGGGATATTAGGCAGTCAGGCAGGTGAGTGGTTAGGAGACAGTGGTCCTAGATTGTAAGGGGGATGTCTGACTGACGGTTTAAGCTCATTCCTAGGTTGAGCCTAAATCAGCAGTTAGACATCCCTCAAGGGGTCCCAGATTGGAAAGGGTGCAGGCCAGGCTAAGGGACAGCTCCCCATGTACTGGGCCTCTAGTTAAATACAAAAAGTTGGGCAAGCTCTTTGCCTTTTAATGTAAAGTGAGTTTAAATGGGCAATGAATAGTGGTTGTCCTCCCTAATTTACATTCATATTCCCAAAGCGACTTCTTCCTCAAGAGACTTCTGGTAAAAATAGATTTTAATCAAGGACTAAAAATCTTAAAACTCTTAAAATGATTTATTTAAGGGTAAAGATGCTTCTACTGATATTTGTGGCTAAGGATTAGGATGTAAACCTGAATTAAGTTTAATAGGGGAGTAACCCTTGATGACTTACTCGCTGTATATTGTGGACAATAGCCAATCATGCCCAGGAAGGTCAGAATTCATGAAAATGTATTTAATCTGGTAATTTTGAGGATAATATTCTCTGTGGAAGAAGACAGGCATTCCTCTAGTGTAGATCAATGCTAAGTAAAGCGTTCAAGATAAACATAATGGTTGTAACTCTTTAAAAGAAAGACTCCATCAAAAAACTAATAGGCTTAATAAATTAATTTGGCAATGTAGTAGGATACAAAATTAATGCCCAAAAATCTAAGGCATTTCTATACACTAATAGTGAATTTACAGAAAGAGAGACTAAAAAAACAAATCCCATTTACCATCACACCAAAATAATTAAGATACCTAGGAATAAACTTAACTAAGGAAGTAAAAGACCTATATGCAGAAAACTATCTGACACTGAAAAAAGAGGTAGAGGAAGATGTAAATAGGTGGAGGAGCATTCTATGTTCATGGATTGGGAGAATCAACATCAAAATGTCCATACTACCCAAAGCAATCTACAGATTCAATGCACTCTCCATTAAAATACCAATAGAGTATTTTACAGACCTAGAAAGAACTCTTCAAAGATTCATCTGACACAACAACAACAACAACAAAAAACCCAGATAGCTGCAGTAATTCTGAGAAAGAAGAATAAAATAGGTGGGATCTCAATACCAGATTTCAAGCTCTATTACAAAGCCACTGTTCTCAAAACAGCCTGGTACTGGAAATAAGAATAAATGTATAGACCAATGGTATAAAACAGAAAATCCAGATATTGACCCAAACCACTATGTTCAATTAATATTTGACAAAGAAGGTATGAACATACAATGGAGTCAAGAGAGTCTCTTCAATAAATGGTGTTGGGAAAATTGGACAGATACATGCAAAAACACAAAAAATGAAACTAGATCACCAACTTACACCATACACAAAAAATAAACTCCAAATAGATACAGAACTTAAACATAAGATGGGAAACCCTAAAAATACTAGAGGAATCCACAGGCAGAAAATCAGACAAATGCAGAAGGAATTTCTTCACTGATACTGCTCCAAGGACAATGGAAGCTAAAGAGAAAATAAACAAATGGTACTACATCAAAATAAAAAGCTTTTGTACAGTAAAAGAAACCATTAACACAATAACAAGAAAGAACACTGTTTGGGAGAACATATTTACAATTGTTATTACTGATAAAGGTTTAATCTCCAATATCTACAGCCAACTTATACAACTTAATAAAAGGAAGATAAACGATCGAATAAAAAAATGGGCAATGAACCTAAATAGATTCTTTTTGAAAGAAGACAGAAGGAAGGCCAAGAGACACATGAAAACATGCTCAAAGTCACTAATTATCCAAGTGATGCAACTCAAAATGACAATGCGATACCATCTTACACCTGTCAGAATGGCAATCATCAACAAATCAACAAATGACAAGTGCTGGCAAGGATGCGGAGAAAAAGGAACCCTCGTGCACTGCTGGTGGGAATGCAAACTGGTGCAGCCACTGTGGAGAACAGTATGGAGTTTCCTCAAAAAAAATAAAAATGGATCTCCCATTTGATGCAGTAATCCCACTCCTAGGAATATATTCTAAGAAATTACAAACACCAATTAGAAAGTATATATGCACTCCTGTGTTCATAGCAGCACAATTACAATAGCTACAATTTGGAAACAGCCTAGATGCCCATCAGCAGATGAGTGGATCAGAAAACTGTGGTACATCTACACAATGGAATACTATGCTGCTATAAAAAGAAGGAATTCTTATACCGTTTGCAACAACCTGGATGGAACTGGAGAGCCTTATGCTAAGTGAAATAAACTAGTCAATGAAAGAAAAATGCCACATGATCTCCCTCATTTATGGATAATAAAGAACATTTAAACTGATGAACAAAAAGATACATAGGCAGTAAAGCATAAAACAGACTGTCAAACTACAGTGGGAAGGTTAGGGAGAGGTGGGGTAGAAAAGAGATCAATCAAAGACTTGTATGCATGAATATAAACACAACCAAAGGACACAATACACTGGGGGATTAGGGCAAGCATGGGAATAAGGTGTGGGACAATGGGAAGATATGTACACATGTACACATTAATAAATAATAAAAATTAAAAAATAAAATAAAACACTGTGGTACTTTTAGGCTAAAACTGAAATAAAATTATAGACTCCCTTTTAAGGTAAATATTGATGAGGAGGCTAAAGTCCCTGATATGCTAAAAAAAATGAATCTCCAAGAAACTATTTTCTCAATTCTCTAAACATTATATAAATCACCTTAGAGAATTTTAATCTAAAATATTGATACCATCATAATTTAACCTAGTTATGAATAACAGAAAAGAAGCAAATCCATGCAATTTGTGTAGCTCTGCCAGGAAATTTCAGTTCAACACTTCCCAGGAAGCCACCTGTCTATTTCTCACAGATGGCTGGAAGACGGGACTGGAAAGGAAAAGAATAGATGCATGGATGACATAGGAAAGGTACTCTCTGTCAATCACACCTGGGAACATGTCATTGTCTAGAGTAGGCATGGCCACTGCAAGCACAGGAATATTTGAGATATTTAATCTCCTAAACAAAGGAATTTGTTTCGTTGCTCCCCTGTTGTCATGTGCTCTTGTGTTTTGGGGACTCTTGGGACTCTTTTTTCAGGGGGCATGCTGTCTTGGTTCCTCTGCATTTGCCCACATGCTTCCACCCATGTGAATCCACACACTATGGACTAATGGACTGTGAGTAGCCTAATGTTAATCTGGACCCAGCTCCATCAGGGAGCTGAAACTCTGGATACTGGCTTTGTTTCTAGCATTACTGAATCCCCAGCTGCACATTTTCTAAGATTGGATTGAAGGAAATGGGATTTTGCAAACCCAGGCATATAATTCCAGGCAAACAAAATTTTCTACCATATTTCATCCTCCTGAAGAGGCCTCCAGAAATACTTATTCCAGAAAGATCCCAAGAACTTTATTCCCACTAGCAGTGGATAAAAGCAATCTGCATTTCCCCAATAACAACATTGGGGACCTTGATACAGAAAAAAGCCGTTGAAGTGTACCACAAAGGCTGATTGATTTATATAGAAAATAAGGTAATATATCATGCTACTGTTTAGTGGACATATATTTCATAAAAATATATAAGTGAGTAGTTTCATTTGGAAAAGAAAGTGAGTTTATCACGATTACGGTATACATGTCTGATACAAATGCTTCTTCTTTAATGATATTTATGTTTTTTTAAGATACCATGTGGAAATGCCATAACAAAAATTTGAGGGGTACCTTAATATAATTTAACATTATCTTAACTGGATTGATATTTTGAATAAATATAAATTTGTGAGATATGGAGAACAAAAGTGGACAACAGGAAAAAAAAACATGTTGTATTGGGATTATTTGGAGAGAAGATTCTGAGATAGTACATCACTTAAGCCAATCATCCAGCAGTAGTAGTAAGGAGAAAGCCATAAATAGACTCTGTCTAAGGTAAAAGTGATAATATACCTAAACTTAAAGAAGTCTCATTCTACTAATAAATAAAAGAGAAGTAATTCTGTACATTTACATTAATTTGCAATAGAGCCATTTGACCCTGAAAAAAATATAGGACAAGATGTGGTAAAATCTTGGCAGACTTTTAGGAAATGAAAGTCTCCAGCTCTGGGATAGTGAACCATGAGCCTCAGATAACATGACTGTATGCTAAATACATAAGTACCAATGTTATGCCCAGAGTTCAGGGTCCCCAATAATCCACCACTAAGGAGCCTTTTCAGATGCAAAAGCAAAGAGTCTTTATTCAAACCCGGGTTTGGCTCTCAGCATCTTTCTGGTGCAGCAGTGAGGCGAGAGAGTGAGCTGGGCAGGAACAATGAGTTTTATGGTGTAGGATAATTAGGGGGTTTAAGAAAGTGATGAGGGTTACAGAGATTCGTCACTTGAATTAGGGTCTTTCTGTGGTTTAGCCTTATTAGGACCCTTGCTGTGTTCCTAGAGCTTCATTGGTCCATTTGGGTGGGGGTCGGGAAGTTAAGACATTGCTGGCACACCTGTGGCCACTCCCAGAAAAGGGAGGGGATTTAGGCAGGGGTTCCAGCCCTATAGGACAAGATGGAGGGGAATTCATTTCCTTTCACCAACCTGGTTTGGTGCTAATAATGAAAATAATGGAGCATAACTGTTTTGTTTTGTTTTGTTTTGTTTTGTTTTAAGCTCCCAAACTGTCCTAAAGGAAAGGTTATCGGTTGTGCATTTTTCCACTCAAGAGTTGGACATTGGGAAAAATTTTAAATATGTGGTTTAAGGATTTTTGTTTTTTACTTTTTACTTTCATTCCAATGTGAACCTTTCTTCCCCCAAATCCACAGGTCATTTCACAAGAGATTTTTTTTATTTATTTAACATTTCTATCTTTATACATTCTCTGTTCACTTTCTGAAATGTCAAAGCTTGTAGAAAACCGTAAGTTCACTTTCAATAAATTTCCTTTTTTTGACAACTTTTGCAAATAATAATTAGCTACCATAATAAATTCAGTTCAAGTTCTGGTCTACCAGAGAATACAGGTGGATTATAATTTGTCATAAAGTTTAGGAAGTAAAACAGAGCAAAAGCAGCCAACACCATCTCCAGAGCAATTTCAGGTGCATTTTCTGTATTTTAGTGATTATGGAAAAATACTTCACCTTTACTCAGCTATTTTTGCCTTTATTTTGTGTGCAGATATAATTAGGTGTCACTTGCATTGTTCAGTAAACTCTGCTGATATTCTTCATAACATAATCTTTATGGAGCATCTGGCTAGTGGTCTTTAGATTTGCTGAGATCCAATTTTACTATCAGGATTTTCAGTGGACTACTTTTTTTCTTTTTTTTTGTGATGTTTTATAATTATTGGAATATTTGTTGAAGGCATAAGTGTGTTGATATCTTCCATCTATTATAGTTAATGTTAAATAATCTCAATAAAAATGTGAATATTTCTCACAGAGTAGTGGCTCTTTCTCTGAATTCCTGTAATAACAGTTGTTTACATAATATACATTATATATTAAGACAATGCCATCCTCAAACAAGCAAGAGAGTCATCTTGAAGATATTTCCATGATTTTACTGTTAGGGGGGTCTAATAATTATTTTGGCTTTAAACTCTATATGGTAACTAAAATGAAGATTATATCAATTGAAAGCAGCAATAAAAAAGAAGAGTGGCAAGTATCCCCCATTTGAGAAGTAGTGAACCCATTCATGACTGTATACTTGAAGAAGAAGGCAATAAAGCACATACAGTCTGACTTATATATTGATGTCATTGTTATTAGGTGAAAGAATTGAACTTTTAATTGATAAATGATCAATTAATAAATAAATGTATAGAGAGTCCACATGATATAGTTAACAAAATTTAAATAAATGTTGTAGACCTTGGATCATCCAAGATTTCATGCCCTTGTCCTTTCCAATATTTTTTCCCATATTTCCCCAGGCTACATTACTCTACTTTATGATCATCATGTGGATTTTACTGTGCATGACTCAGCAGGGGAATTTTCTCCTTAAGTTTATTCCTCCCCCAGTAAACTCTGGGAAGGAGGTGGTTGTTCCATGGAGAGATTGGAAAAGAGGTCTTTCTTGCCCACTCTATGACTAGTGCTTCTTTGGTGGAGGATGTGGTTTTCCCTGGAGTGTCTGGAAGTTGTAGCTTTCAGACTTATTCAGGCTTAACCAGCTTTTGTGAATACCCAACTAGCTACCTACACTAACAAGGAGAGACAGTGAGACTAGAAGAGGCTTGACTATGAGGCATACTCTTCCTCCTCCAGGTAGGATAAGACTGATAAAGTGGTTTTCTTTTCTCCTTCAGAGTAGGCTTTTGTTATAGCGTATCCTTCCTGTGTATTCCACAAGGAGTAATCCAGTCTTCCTACTGCCAGTCATGAAGGGCTCTTTCCTGGATCCTGATCTTGAGAACCTAATGTGTTTCCTTGAGGTAAAATCCATTAGAATATGAGTGGCCCCGAGATTGCAGTCCCACATATTTTTCCCCATTCTCAAGCTAATTTGTACTTAGTAAAAAATAAAATTATCATTTAAATATTTACCAGTGTTTATGGCTCCAGTGGCTTCTGCTCCAGGTAAGCAGATCTCTGCTGTGACTCTAAATCCACGTATCTTGTCATATTTGGGTATTTGGGGAGATGGCACTTTGTCCTGCAATCTTAGTTCTCTAATAATAATAATAATAATAATAAAAAGTTATTAGCATTCAGCTTAAGCTTTGGTCATTATAAATATGGGAGTAATGACTCCTAAGCTATTTTCATTTTGCAACTTAACTCAAATTCTTCAATCTCTTTTTATAGAAAAAGTAAGGGGCCTTATGGTCTTTTTACATTGTTTTGTTGATTGGGATTTTGGTTTGTCTCATTTGGTCTTTTCCTTTGGAATGTTTATGGTTTTTTATTGAATGTCATATACCTTTTAAAGAAAATTGACAAAGATCTACCTTATCTTCCTCTTAAAAGGATTTAGTTTTTTTCTGGAAAACAGCTGGAGAACTTTTAAATCATCTTGTTCTAGGTAAGGATGTTTGTTAACCTGGGTTAGTGGTAGTTACTTTCAATTGTCCTTCCTTTAAAGAATAATTCTTTTTGCTTTTAGACATCCTGTGGTTTCAACTTAAAGTCTCTCTCTTTTTTTTTCTTTTTCTGTTAACTAAATAACCTTCATCTTGGTGAAAATTGAATTACAGTGAGATACAAGCTTAATTCGTTCCTTAACCTTGTTCGTATATCAAGTTGCTCATATCTCAAAGCAAATTTCCCCATTGAAATCAATTGAAATGCCGTTAATCCGTTCCAGCTTACAAAATGCCACCCCTGTTGTTCTTGTTACATGTTTTTGAATAAGAAGAATGTATTTATAAATGAAAAATATTGTATAAAACATAATAAAAGAGAATGTAAAGAAATAAACTGGTTTTATAAAGTATATTTACCTACTCGTTACACTCTTAATGCTATACTTTATTCCTAAACTGAATGTAACTTAACTAATCTTCACTAAACTTAATTGCTACTGGTCTTTGCATTTTTGGCCAATTTAAAAAAAATGTGTCCAACGAGGTTTGCCTCTTCCTCCCTTTCAGAATGTTTCTGAAATGGGTGAGGCAAGTTTCATTGAACAGCTCCGATGCACAATCAGTAGCAACTTTTTCAGGGTGTTTCTTTTCCACAAAGTGTGACACCCTCTCCCACATTCCTAAGATCTCCTTTATCTCATTTGTAGAGATGTCTTCCACCTCTGGCTCCTCCTCGAAACCAATTTCTTGGAGAACCTCCACATGTTGCTGAGACAGCACCTCTCGTAACTCCTCCGTGCTGAGTTCCAGAGAGTGCTCCTCAAGGAGCTCATTCGTGTCTCTCTCATCCATCTCCAGGCCCATGGATTTTCCCAGAGACACTATCTCCTCCTCCACTGGTACCTCGGGTTCAAATCCTTCTAAGGTCCTTTCGGCTACGGCCTCAGGCCACAGTTTGTTCCATGCAGAGTTCAAAGGACTCGTTGTAACACCCAGCTAGGCCTGATCAATAATTCTGAGGCATATCACGATGTTAAAGTGGTTCTTCCAGAACTCTCGAAGGCTGAGGTTTGTGTTCTCCATCACCTCAAAGCAGCGCCGGAACAGGTGCTTGATGTACAGCTTTTTAAAATTAGAAATCACCTGCTGATCCATGGGCTGCAGGATAGGAGTGATGTTGGGAGGTAGGTAGACAACCTTTATAAACTTGAACTCTTTGAGGAGTTCATCTTCAAGGTTCGGTGGGTGAGCAGGAGCATTGTTGAGAACAAGGAGGGCTTGCATGGTTAGGTTGTTTTCCTGTAGATATTTCTTAACAGAAGGGCCGAAAACCAGAACTGCCTGGTGACCCATGCCTTCAGGTTTGCCCTTCACCACATAACTTGCAGTTTATCTTTTAAAATTTTATGTGACTTAAAGACTCTGGGGTTTTCCAAATGGTTTAGGAGCAGAGGATTGATCTTGCAGTCGCCACTCGCATTGGCACACAGTCTGACAGTTAGCCTATCCTTCATGGGTGTATGGCCTGGCATCGCCTTCTCCCTGCCATTATATAAGTCCTATTCGGCATCTTCTTCCAGAAAAGCCCTGTCTTGTCACAGTTAAAGACTTGCTGGGGGATATATCCTTTGGCTTCTATCAGTTCGGAAAAAGTTTTGAGGTAATCCTTAGCTGCCTTCATATCCGAACTTGCTGCCTCACCATGCCTGACAATGGAATGAATGCCAGGCCTTTTTCTGACATTATCAATCTAGCCTCTACTGGCTTTAAACGAGTCTTTGGATGCTTTGTCAGTGGAAGTGCACGGGTTCTGCTCCAGCAAATCACCATAAATCGCTCGCGCCTTCTCGCATATGATGCCCTGTGTTAATGTATCTCCTTTAAGCTGTTTCTCCGTCACCCACATCATCAGTAGATTCTCCATCTTTTAATGAAGAGAGCTATGGAGCTTAGAAATTATTGTAACGCCCTTAGCTGGCATTATACCCCTAATCCACTCCTTCTGTTTAAGCACAGTGCATATCATTGAAGTACTACGCCCATATTGCCTCGCCAAGTCAGCCACTCGCACACTTTGCTCATATTTTTCTATGATTTCACGCTTTAATTCAATAGACATCATCCTCTTCTGAGCACTGACCTTTCCACTCGCTTTCTTCAGCCCATGGTTATAAAAAGAAATGTGATAAAGTATGTAAATGCACAAAAGATGCTTCGACAATGAGGTAAACAAACATACTGACTGAGGTATGGGAAACTATGAGACGCTCGAGTCTTGGTAAACTGGTGGGTTGTGTGCAGCCGGCCGATCTGCGCTATTACTCATATCTCAAATGTTGCTCATATTTCTAAGAAAAATCGCTTGCTAGAAGGCTCGTATCTCAAAAATCTCGTATGTTAGGGCACTCATATATATAGGTACCACTGTATAACCCCTGTCTCCTCAGCATTCAAAAACTTCTAAAACTTTTGTGGAGTATGTGACTCACATAGCTACTGCTTTCTGCTTTGTGTGTATCACTCTTTAAATACACAAAATTTGAGTCACCAAATACCTTAATATAGTTTGAATTGTGTTTCCAAACTCATATGTGGAAGTCCCAATTCCCAGTACCTCAGTGTTAACTTATTTGCAGATAGGTCTTTAAAAATTACCTCTTTAAAGAAGTGATATGTTAAAGTGAGTCCTTGGTGTGAGGCTCTTATCCAATACTAGAGGCCCACTTTCCAGCAACCTGGGAACTGGCAAGTCCCCACTCCCTGGCTGCCCAGGAGCAGGCAAGTCCTCACTTCTGTCTGGAGTACCAATCCAGTAGCTCTCTCCACTGCCCCCCTTCCCCTCATAGCAGGCTTCACACCCACACTGTTCTGTGACTGTATATGGAAATTAACCTCCATCTTTGTTGGGTTAATTTGCGTACTCACTCTGATTGGCTGTGGGTGTGATGGTTAATTTGCATGTTTCTCTTTTATTAGGTAAGATGAATGGTATACTTACAAGAAGAGAGAGGTACCAGGGATATGCATGCACAGAAGGATGGATGGCCATCTGAAAAGACAATAACAAATCAACTTTCCATATCTAAAGTGAGAGGGCTCAGTGGAACCCAACTTTGCTGGCACCTTAACCTTGACCTCTCAACTTCCAGATTTGTGAGAAAATATTTTTTTTTGTTTTTCCAACCACAGATATATATCTTGTGCTAGAGATAGAGCAAACTAATAGGTGCTTTATGGACATATCTGAAACAATTTTAGTCTCATTATGTGATTCTCTCTTTCCCCTTATGTATCACTCTATTTGACAGTTTCAAGGTATGACTTAAAGATTGTTAACTCAGTGAAACTGCAGCAAGACCTGTTTTGTAAGTTTCCCTAACCCTCTACTTTTCTTGCTATGATTTGGAAAGTCGTTCAAGGGAAAAAGTTAAAGTGACTATGGGACTCATCTTGGTATGATTTCACATTTCTAAGAATTTCCATTCCTTGAATGTTGTCTGTCTGCGCATTTTTCTATATTTTGTCATTGTTCTTAGTGAGAGTGTTAATTTTTTAAAAATATATTTTTATTGACTTTTTACAGAGAGGAAGGGGGATAGAAAGTCAGAAATATCAATGAGAGAGAGACATCGATCAGCCGCCTCCTGCATACCCCACACTGGAGATGTGCCTGCAAGCAAGGTACATGCCCCTGACCAGAATCGAACCCAGGACCTTTCAGTCCGCAGGCCGATGCTCTATCCACTGAGCCAAACCAGTCTCGGCGAGAGTATTAATTTTTATTAACTGTTCTACCATGAATTTGAAATCTCCTTTCAGTTGCCTCAGAATTTAATTTTATATTGAAAGTTTATAAAATCAAGGCATCAGAGACTATCATGGTATGACATATTTTGTACAGTGTGTAAATTGAGGTTTGGGTGCTCAGAATTTTTCTCCTGTAAAAGTACTAATTTTTCACTTTCTCATTAAATATGCATATATCCACTTCTAAGTAGCCACTGACTTTTCCAAGTTAATATTTTATTTTATTTATTTCATCTGCTTCAGAATTTTTCTTCAATAAATAAGTTTACATTGTTAGCTTTTATTTTCTTATTTATGTTGTACAGTCACCAGAGAACTGTAAACTACACTTATACAAGATATAACTATGTTTGCATCATATCCTGCTCATCATCAACAACTTTAAATATGATGAGCATTATTTAAAAGAAGAACATTATTGATACTTTGTTGGCCTTACTACTTATATTTTGCTTACTCAACACAATTTAAAACTGATAGAAGAAAAAAATGTAAGTGTATTATTAAGAACTTGAAATTTCAGATTTCACTTTTTTTAAAGCTCAGGCTATCTAGATGGTTTCTATATTTGGAGCCACATTCTAACCAATCTACACAACTGACCCAAAATAACTATATTCATAACAACAACTTCATGCTCTATGGGGCTTGTATTTGGAGTGGGGTAGGAAAGAGCACAATCAATTCTCTTTCATGAGATGTTGAGATCTGCAGGCTTCCTTCAAAGAAAATTCTTTGCACTCCCATGGAAAGTGTTAAAGAAAGAAAAAAGAGGAGAAAGTCCATTTGCTTCTAATACAGAGTCTGTGAGAGTAGTTCAGTGAGGCAGAACATTTCATTGCCAGTCTGTAATACAGGTCTTGTGATAGGCATTAAAGAGAAAGTAAACTTTAAAGGTCTTTCCAAAAGAGTAGATTAAAAAAAAAATAACAACAACCATGAAGGGCCAGGTCAAATCAAGGGTTGTACCCATAAAAAAATAACAAATATGGTTAGGTGAAAAAAATCTCTGTATTAATAAATAAGTTTTATTAAATAGACTATCTACCATTGTTGGCTTCCTTTGTAGTAACACTATCCAAAAATATATTTCCAAATATTTATAATCCAAAGCATGAAGGGCTAATGTTCTACTTTGACAAAAGTAATCATTTTTTTTTAAACTAGAGTCTCATGGTCCAAATATACCACACAGTTTTGTGTATATGTGTGCAGGTCTGTGTGCATTTATGTGTATATACATGTTTGTATATATATATATATATATATATATATATGCATGCTTTTGTGTGTTTCATTATGTGTTTACATATCAGGCACATTATATAAACAATAGTGGCCCAGTGCACAAAATTCGTGCATGGAAGGGGTGTTCTTTCAGCCCAACCTGCACCCTCTCCAATTGGGGACCCCTTAGGGTCCTAACCACTCACTTGACTTCTTGCCTGATTGCCCCCTAACTGCCTCTGCCTGCCTGCCTCATCACCCCTAACTGCCCTCCCCTGCTGGCCCAATCTTGCTCCAAACTGCTCTCTCCTGCTAGCCTGATCTCATCCCCAACTGTTTCTGCTTGCCTGATGTCACCCCCAACTACCCTTCCTTGCCAGTCTTATCTCACGTCCAACTGTCTGCCCCTACTGGCCTGAACTTGCCCCCAATGGATCTCCCCTGCTAGCCTGATCTTGCCCCCAACTTCCTTCCTCTGCTATCCAATTTGGTTCTGATTGGTATGTTTCTATGCTAGTCAGCATCAAAAGCTTTGCCTCCTAGGCAACCATTGGTTCTTCACACTTCACCCAGATTTGGTTCTGATTGGTCAGTTTCTATGCCAGTCAGCATCTCTGGGCCTATCAAAGGGGTCTGATTAGAAAGGCAGGGCTGATCAGCCCCCCTTGTAGAGACCTGGAGAGAAATGGATGCTCAACTGCTGGCAAGCTGCCTCTGCTTTATTAAAAAGAGTTATTTATTGTATTATTAGCTCAGGCTAGATGGAAGATAATTTACTTTTAGAGACCAGGAAGTTCTGCATAGACAGAGAACATGTGTAAAACAATATTGCACCCACAGTTTATTGCTCCTGTGGTTCATTCTAATGTTCTGTATCTGTGTTCTCAAAATGCAGTAACACCATTCATGCTGTCTGATACTATTTGTATAACATTATAGGGATTGTAGCTTTAAAACAGATATGAAAGAAAAAGCTCTAATGAGAATGCTGGCCGTAGAAATATGATTGAGAAACTGATGATCTGTAGTAAGAGCTCCTTTCTTTCTCTGTTATCAGTTAAGAACCTATGCCCCTCAAGATAATCTATAGATATGACAAAGGATTATAGTCATCTCCTATACATTCTCAGTCTCCACTAACATTCCATCAGATCTCTTCTCTGCTTAAATCAATGAAACAAATGCTTCTGAACGTTATATCTTTGAGTAACATGTTTAGTTTTCAATGTTAATGAAAATGTATATTTCTTTGTTTTAATATTTTTAGTGTGAAAGCATGCACTATGGTAAACCAAAACCTAACAGAATAAAACTTTTGCCCTTCAAAAATACTGCATATCCTACCTAATTTAATTGAATGGTGAGACTCTGAAATTTTCTTGAATAATTTGCAGCAAAAAAAATTACTGTTATGTTAAAAAGAAAAAAAAAAAAGATCTGGTGATGAAAATCAACTCCTAGGGAGAAAAATCTGGAGCTTGAAAGCCAGAAATATATTTGAATTCCATCTATAAAATTTTAAAATATTATTCCTTTAGACTGTTAAATAATAATGTAAAGTATGAGTTTTGGTTTCTTTATGGTAATATCAGCAGTTTTGATAAAATATAAAATGACTAGTTCCACCCCAAAAGACAGGTAAGAGGAATACCTGCTGTTTCCCTTGGCACAGTTAATGTAAAGTACCTGCCAGTAAAAGCTTCACAGAATCTTTAAATTCTGAGAATTCTACCAAATGTCTTTCTCATATACATTTTTTTTTTGCTTTGGCTTAAACAAATTGATAGAATTTTTTTTTTGTGTGTGTATGTTAAAGAACAATTTTTTTCTCTTTTTTTATAAATTAGTTTCGATATAAGAAAAGATTTGTCTGAAGTATTCTAGTGTAACTGATAAAAATGTGATCTGCATGAAGTTTGGGGCAAACACAAATGTATGCTACACTCCTCTTGCCCAGACAGCACTGATTTCCCTATTCTGATGCTCAGATCTACCCTCAAAACCAACACATATATATTTCCTTAGAAATATGTGGTTATGGTGTAATGGCAATCGCATTTTATTGAATTATACATCATATCATCAGTTCATCTCATCAGTCATGGACAGCGGTGCCATGTGTGGGTTGTTGCTAAGGATTTTAATGGGTTTGTTTTGTTTGCTTATATAGTTCCTGTGTTACTGACCAACTTACATTAAGTCACTTAGTCTATTCTACATTCTGTGTTGAGGGGAGATATATTCAGAGGGGAATTAAATGGTTCAGGGAGGCTACCTTTCTAAACAATTTGTGAAATGAACCAAAATACACTTACTCATTTTTACAGCACAGTAGAGATATTGTCTACTAAGAGCTTATTCACAGTCTTTCATTGAAATAAAAATATTTTTTAAAGTCTTTTTCTATATATTAACCCTACAATTACCTGGAATGCTGTCTCTGCCACTCAGATCCTACTTCAAAACTCAGTCTTTCTCTTTCTCTCTCCCTCTTTCTTTCCTTTAATTCCAAGTAAAATTCTTTTGCTTTGATGGAGACTTCTTAAACTTAAACAATGATAATAAGGTCCCAACCCCATTGAGGATCTATTAACAGAATGCAAATGCTGTAATATTGAAAGGTTGAAGTTGGTGGTGTGCAGGCAGGCTAACTAAATAGCCATCTCAGATGGTGAATAAAGAAAAATTGAATTGTATAGGCCTTCCCTTTAATTATCCCCTTTTCCTTACGGAAAAGGGGATAATTAAAGGGAAGGCCTATACAGCACTGAACCAAAGGGTACTGATGGCAGCAAAAATATACTTAGGACAATGAAACAAGGAAGGGCATAGAAGAAGCAATAGGAATGCCTCGGCTTGATTGCTTTGGCTCACTGAGAAGTAAGAGAAAAGGGATTCTTAGAGACAGAGAGGTTCAGGGAATTAGCCCTGAGCCAGCTGCTATTGCCATTGCTACCCTGGATGCAAGTCCCATTGGGGAAAGGAGAGGGGGGAGTGAATGGCACAGGTGTGCTTCTTGGAGGGAGAGCACACTGAGCCCTTTGTCCTGAGCATATTTATCTCTTGCAGGTGGAAATCTTAGAGGAGGTCTCAGTGGAGTATCTCATTAGCTTTCCCAGTGTGCTATTTCAGGGTTATTGTCTTCACTAATTTGTCGGTGACAGGGAAAGGGGTCATTATCAGTGTAGCCAGTCCTGAGGCAGCCACTGCATCACTTGTCTGGTTTCGCTGCTTTTCTGAGCTGAAATACAACTGAGACTTAGATGGGAGGAAAAGGTTTATGGGTCTAAACCACCTGACCAGCGATATGAAAGATCAGGGATCCAAACCCCGAGACCAGTGATATGCTAGGGGAGGACAGGTTACCCTGGGGGTAAAATTCTTGTTTTCCCAGTTTTGTCCCTTGCTAGGTATCTGAGGCTTTCTGTCCTGGTGAGTTTCTTTACCTGGTCAATTGTCTTTGCTCTGTTAATGTCTAACAGATATATTGTCTATAATCTCATAAACTATTCTCTCATTTTAGTATTATTTCCACTTTTCAAATGACAAAAGGTTTTTAAAAAACGCATTTTTATAAATTTTAGAGAGAGCGGAAGGGAAAATGATAGAGATATAGAAACAAACAGACTTCTTCCTGCAGACCCCCTAATGAAGATCAAGCTCACAACCGCAATGGGGGCAAGTGCCCTGATCAGGAATCAAATCAGCTCCCTCTTGGTTCATGGATCAGTGCTCAACCACTGAGCCAGACCAGCTGGGGTGGGTAAGAAAATTAGGTTTTAAAGTAATTAAATATTTTACCAAAATTAATATACCATAATTTACATTAATTTCTCTTCTGTCTCCTAGAACACTTTGATTACATGTTCTAATTCACTTAATAAGCTCTGTGCTTTCTTGAATATGTAAAATATGTTTATTCAGATTTCTATCATCATGCCTTGTTTAGAGCTTGAAATTCAGTAAATGTTTAACATGTTGACTATAAATAAATAATATAAATAGTTTTATAAAGCTAAGATTTTTAAGGTCTTTGTTACTGTAAGTATTAGAGTACAGAGTTAGTTTTAACAAGGGAAGGGGGTGCCCTAGCCAATTTGGCTCAGTGGATAGCTCATAGGCCTGGTTTTAATTCTGGTCAAGGGCCTATAGACCTTGGTTGCAGGCTCCAGCCCTGATGGGCTGTGTGCCTGAGGTAACTAATTGATGTGTCTCCCTCACATTGATATTACTCTCTGTCTGTCTCTCCCCCACCTTTATTTCTTCCTTTTTTCTTTTTTTAAATATATTTTATTGATTTTTACAGATAGAAAGGGAGAGGGATAGAGAGTTAAAAACATCGATGAGAGAGAGACATCGATCAGCCACCTCCCGAACACACCCTCCTGGGGGTGTGCCCGCAACCAAGATACATGCCCCTGACCGGAATTGAACCTGGGACCCTTGAGTCTGCAGGCCGATGCTCTATCCACTGAACCAAACCAGTTTTGGCGTTTCCCCTGCCTATCCACTCTCTCTAAAAATCTATAGAAAAATATCCTCCAGTGAGAATTAACAACACACACACACACACACACACACACACACACACACACACACACACACAACATAAACAAAGGAAGGGAGCCAATGGAGTCTGACATTAAGCCTATTGAACTAGGAAGCTGCAGCTTCACACACTTCCCAGAAGACAGCCTCATCCTCCCATCCTCAGATGTGGAACTTAACCCCTAGCCAGGCAGGAAGGACAGAATTTCCAATCTCTCTGGGGACAATGGCCTCATTCACAGGCACCAGTGGAGGGAGAGATAAAGTAGTAAGGGGGATTCCTTTGCTGAGCCATGCACCGTAGAAGCCAAGATGGTGCAGGGTGAGGTAAGTGTATGTAGTAGGAGCCAAAATGGGGATCACACAGGGAGGAGTCCAGCCAGCTGGGAAAATCTGAGGAAAGGATTGGATAGGATATGGGGAGGAAAGCACTGGAAGATCCAGATAAGGGACGGCTTAAGGGGAGGGCCGAGCACAGCCATGGGGAGACCCAGGGAAGAGGTTGAACAGTTTGAAAGACAGCCTGCTTGTTCCCCAAACCAAGAAAATATATGGAGGATTAACAAGGAATTCACAGGATATTATTATTTTTCCCCCAAAGTAAATCTTGCCACTGTGCATAAACTTCTCCTATGCTTAAATTTCTTGTTGAAATATTTTTCTCTTGAGTACCCAAGAACCCATTTTCTCTAGCAACATAAATATAAGTTAAAATATTTCATACACATAGTGTTAATAATATCATTTTATTAATTATAAATATAGTTCCTGTTTAGCAAAGTGAATTTTAGTTTTCTGAATTTTTGTCTCAGCTAGAAGAAAAAAATACTATTATATCAGACTGAATAAAATCTTGAAGCATCAAGGGTCCATGCATCCAGCTGGAAGGTCAGTTCAAAATGGACTCTTTGTAGAACCTTGAGACAAAACTTATTGCACAACTCAGTGAGTATATTTTAGTTGCTATAAAAACTATTTGAAGAATAAAAATGTTAAAGCTTTTTGAAAAATAATACCGAGTTGGGTAATCCATATTTCCTATATACTACTGAAAAATAAAACTATACCTCAAGGAAAATTTTAGATTAAAACTCTCTTACTCTTTCAGATAGCTAGTGTCTTACTACTTTTCTGTTATCTCTGGGTCCATCCTCAGTTCTGCCTGAATATAACTCCCATGTCCTCAAGCCACTGCAAATGTACTTTTCCAATTTTCAAATAATAGTGTACAAAAATATAAGAATATGAAGTGATGCCTGATGCAAATCGGTTTATTTCTAAACACACTATCCTAATCAATTAAATGAACTAATCCTAACTGAACATTTCATGACCTGTATATTATATTTTGCTACTTAAGAGTCAAAATAATTTTGCCCTTGAATTATTTTTCTACTGGCTATGGTATTTTCTAATACCCTCATTTTACTTTAGGTAATGGGAATTATAAAATATATCCAATCCCTGGTTGTAAGAAATTGGTAAACTTGAGAAGGAAAGCATCATATGAAATAATTAATAGCATTGTCAATTGGTATATATGTAATCATTGTTATAGTGAGTCATACTATTAATAATATGAAACAAAAACATTCAGAAGTATTGAGGATTTTTTTGTCTTGTTTTGCAGTAATTGGGTTTTTTTAAGTGCTGAGAAATACTTATAATTTTGAACATTTGTGTGGGAAGCATGGAATTTGGTCGGAAAGTCTATAAGGAGGATTCTCCCAAAGGTCAGGGGACTCTAGCAGGACCTTGTTGAAGGTGGCAGCCTCTGCCTAGATTTTTCCAAACAAGTTTGACACAATGGGTGTTTTACTGGAAGCTCTCTGTTTAGCCTTTAGATCCAACCTTGTAGAAGCATGTACTTTCTCAAGGATATTTAACCTGCTGATTGTATCCAGAGGTTAATTTTAGTTCAAGCTGTTATTACAATAAAAGCTCAAAGAGGCAGGCAAATGGGACTGTTTGTTGCCCCTGACAAGCAGGCTCTTAGCCTCTCTTTCACAGAAATGGGTGTCCAAGTAATCTATTCATCCATTGCTCAGGGTCTACTGGTCAGTCTTGGCACATTTGTGCTGCTTGCAGGAAGGTATGTTTCTTTTTATAGCATAGATTCTTTTTATTGTGACTCTTATGGAATCTTGTAATTGCTGAAATGGCGAATCATACATTCTATAGCCTAGTTGCTTTGGCAGTGAAACTCAATTTAAGTTTGTCTCTGGTTGACTTATTTATAATTGGAATCTAATCCCTGATAAATCAGAGATTCTCAGACTTCTTGTGTGTATGATAACCAGTCTTGGAAATTCTTAGAAACGTACAGATAAATCCCCACAACCAATTGTCTTGGAGGTCAATCCCGCACAGTGAATACCAACAACAATAAATAATTAACTACAACAAAGCTGTACACACAGTTCACAAAGGGGTCCACCAAGAGGGTCCACCTCAGGTAACTGGGGAAGCAGAGCGACTGTGCCACATAGGACAGCTAGCACACAAAGCTACTCAACCAATTCAGGGAAGCAGCGAAATAAGTGGAGACTAAAGAAGGGATCACAAATGAAAGAAATGGAGTAAAACAAACACCTGGATACAGAGTTCAAAACCACGGTTTAAGGTTTTTTAAGCATTTCCTAGATAAAACGGATAAATTTAGCGATACCCAAGAGGAGTTGAAAAAGAACCAACTAGAAATTAAACATACACTGACTGAAATAAAAAATATTATACAGAAACCTAACAGCAGATTAGAGGATCAGAAAAATCAAGTCAAAGATTTGAAATACAAAGAAGCAAAAAACACTCCACTGGAAAAGCAAAGAGAAAAAAGAATTAAAAAATGTGAAGATAGTGTAAGGAGCCGCTAGGACAACTTCAAGCATTCCAATATCAGAATTATGGGAGTGCCAGAAGAAGAGAAAGCAAGATACTGAAAACCTATTTGAAGAAATAATGACTGGAGGAGCCAAGATGGCGGCATAGGTAAACACCTACACTGCTGCCTCACACAACAATTTCAAAACTACAACTAAAAGACAGAACAGACATCATCCAGAACCACAGGAAAGCTGGCTGAGTGGAAGTTCTACAGCTAGAAGGAAATAGAGGGGCTCACAGACACCCAGAGGAGCTGCAAAAAGCTGAGGTAGGGAGACGCGCGCACTGAGAGAGCGGGTGCCCGAGTACCTGGCTGGCTTTCTCTGACGGGAGGGAAACGGAGACTCCCAATGGCATTGAACCCCTTATCCTACGACACTAAACCCCAGATCCTGCTGAAACTCATGCGGGGGGAGTTTGGACTGTGAAAAGGGAGAAGTGCACGGAAATTTAGGGGAGTCGCCGCGGCGCGCACGCGCACACACAGGGCGCCGGTGCCACACTGAGGACAGATTGCTGATTCTGCCACTTTGTTTTTGCTACTGGGCGGGAGACAGACCCTCCCAACTGCGCCACTTCTGAGTCCACTGGGCCCCTGTTTCGGGCGAAACCCTGGAGACCTAGACTCCTGTGGTCCTGGTGCGCAGGGGAGCAGGGGAGCTGGAAAGACAGCAGTCTAGAGGCACTGCGGGCGCGTGCGCACAAGGACGGCTCCAGCGATTACCCAGTCACGTGCGACTCGGGGGCCGTGGAGGGCGGGGCCGACTGGAAGGCAAGGCGGTCCCTTAAGCCCTGAGACTCCACCCATCCCAAGCTCAACAGAGGCTTCTGTGGTCTTGCAAATAAAAAAGTTTCCCCGACAAAGTGAAAATGCCAAAACAAGGGAAGGGATCAAAAACAAAAGAAATGGAGGAAAAAAAACGACTGGATATAGA
>PVJN01030396.1:0-25655 GCA_004026805.1 Lasiurus borealis | reverse complement strand
ATTCAACCAACTGTTTTATCCTTTTCCAGATATAGTGTCATATCTCCCCTTGTGCTCCATTTACATGTCACTTTATTACATACATCCATTAAGAAGGTTAATACAGTGTCATACTCAATGCCTAAACGCTGCCTTACAGAAGTTCTGCTTCTCTCGGGGCATTTCATATAGACACCTTTCTCTGTCTTTCACTTTCTCTCTGCAAGTGAAACCAAGTTTCTGTCAAGACTACAGAACAGTGGATGAAAGAACAGTAGCCAAATGTCAACAGTTTCAAAAATACTCCTTATACTAATAGGCTGTTTTAACCCACTTTGGTATATTAAAAATGTGAAAATTCTGAAGTTTGGCAGCTCAGACTAGCACCCAAATTTGAGAGGCACATATAAATTTATCCAAATGCGTGCCTCCCCCTTTGCCAAAGTGGACATCTCTCTCAAAGTTCAAGAAGCCCTAGGATTCTTTTTCGGCATATTAGCATGCCTGCTCTCGTACAAAGTTGTTTCATTTTACATTTAAATAAAAAAAAAAAGAATTTCTAGTCAATTTTCTAAATCTCTACAAAATGAAATCCCTGAATGAGTACCTTCCAACTCAATACATAGGATAACAGAAAAGGTAAAATTATCAAGAAAGTATAAAGAAGGTGTTTTTTTTTTTTTTAATTTTTCATGCCTTAATCTTTGGCTTTCCATTTTTACTCTAGTTTTGGTATTAAGAAGTGTTTAAGACAGTGTAATTTTATCTTCACCACTGTAGCTTTTTTATCTGTAAAGTCATTAATACAGATTTCTTCTGGAATTCTAAGCAATAACTACTGGATTATATGAAAGGCAAATCAATATTTAATAACAAAACGGACTAAAAATAAGAATAACCAATATTTTGCAAAATTATTTGCAGTTTTAAATATTTGGAGGTTTTTTGAAAATCTATAATTAAAAGTAGAGAGAAATTCCCTTTAAGCCCACAATGAAAATTATTTTATACTTACGTATTGTAATAATAATAGCCAAGCAAGAGTAATAGTAATAATTACTAACTGATGTGATGCTTAAGTGGTGGTAATTTTACGTGCTTTCATATAATTCTTTTTAACTCATGCAAAAATCCTATTTGTAATTGTTAAGAACAGGGACTTTGTAGTCAGTCTTCCTCCTTCATTTATAAGCTGAGGCATCTTGTAAAATTACTTAACCTCCCGTGTTTCAGTATCCTCATTTATAAAATTAGTACAACCTAATATGCCTACCCTATAGGGCTACTGGGACACTGAATGACTTTCACTGTCTCAATCCAGTATTTTTAGAGGTTTTTTCATCTTTATTCTCCTCTTCTTCCTTCTCATCATCAGGATCACCTCCATCTTTGTAGAGAATTTAATTTGCTCAAATAAGCAAATGTCAAGCAGTTCAGTGAGTAACAGAGCTCAGAACAATCTTTTGCTTCTTCAAGCAAATCAGTACCTGCAAGAATTTTACATGTTTGAAGAGTTATTTAATAATAACATCAGCCTTCACTTAGTGAACAGCTATGTTTAACTATTTGCAAAGCAAATGTAGCAGAAAGACTATTCCAGTGGTTGGCAAATTGCGGCTCGTGAGCCACATGTGGCTCTTTGGCCCCTTGAGTATGGCTCTCCCACAAAATACCATGGCCTGGGCGAGTCTATTTTGAAGAAGTGGCATTAGAAGAAGTTTAAGTTTAAAAAATTTGGCTCTCAAAAGAAATTTCAATCTTCGTACTGTTGATGTTTGGCTCTGTTGACTAATGAGTTTGCCGACCACTGGACTATTATAATAAAGAGTTTTAATCTTATTTCTGAACTAAGGGGTGTGATTCAAATACTCAACATTTTGAATACTACCATGAGTTTCCTTTAAGTCATTATTAATTCTAGCTAAAAGTGTCGTGCATAACTATTTTGGTTATTACAGCTAAAAGCATAAACACTTATAATTTGTTGTCTCTCAGCTTGACTAGAAATAATTTGTTCACCAAATCAATGGTAGTATGGAAAAGAGAAACAGAAGCTATTCTGAAAAACAAAACTATAAATTGTAGCTATAAAAAACTCAGTGTAGTCCTTTCACTGTTTGCAGTTCATTCACTAAGTTAGAACATGTCGCTGATATTTTTGTGTGTGATTTTTTTTGGTCTTTATTGATTAAAGTATTACATATGTGTTGCTGGTGTTTTAAAAAGGAAAATAAAAACACACACACATCTGAGTTTTTACATTTTATCAGGTTTGGGCAATACAAAGATGCCAGCTATGAAAAGCAATGTGAAACCTAAATTTCATGTAAAACATTAAAATGTTAATGAGAATCAAGTGGAATAAGGCTGACATTTGCAGGTAGGTAGCTGAAAAAATCAGTTTCATTATTTTATTAAAGGTAGTGTAGCAGAGGGAGAAAGACACTCTAGATTCAGAATTAGATTTGAATCTTAGTCCTGTTCTTTACTCACCAGTGGCCTTGGCCAAGTTATTCAACACTTTTAATTTGTTCACTTTTAAAAAGTGAAATTTTGATGCCTGACTGCCTTATAGGTAGAAAGACAGAGACACAGACACAGAGACCATAACAGTGCCTAACACACTAAGTGCACACTAGAGGATAGATGTATGCTTTCAGCATCTCAGCATCCTCATCATCTTCATCAACATCATCATGTTACCTTTTAAAAAAACATATATGTTATTGATTTTTTACAGAGAGGGATAGTTATTTAGAAACATCAATGAGAGAGACACATTGATCAGCCACCTCCTGCTCACCCTCTACTGGGGATGTGCCTGCAAGCAAGATACATGCCCTTGACCGGAAATGAATCTGGAACCTTTCATTCTGCAGGTTGATGTTCTATCCACTGGGCCAAACAGGTTTCGGCTATCATGTTACCTTTTTACTGCTATTGTGAATATATACCTGGAAGCAGACTATTGTCTTGTTAAACAGTATTCTAGAAAAAATGACTCTAAGTAGTTAATTGGGTTTAAATATATGTTGTCTAAAGCAAATTGATGCTTTGATCTTGGCCATATAACTGGACAATAGTATAGAAAAAGGAAAAAAAAATTCACTTTTCCAAATATTTTAGCTATAATTACTAGTAGAACTAGCCAGAATATTTATCAAAGTAGTTTTGTTCAATTTTGGAGTAATATGAAAGACTGGGTTTGAAAAATAATTGTTATATTTTTTCTTTCTCTCAAAATTTTAAAATCATGGCAAATTATTATTGTTTGAGTACTATTAGAATTCTACTCTGATAGTATTAACATAGGAAAGAGAAAAAGTAAGGGAGGATGAGAATACTCCATCCTAAAAAAAAAAAAAAAAAAAAAAAAAGCAATTCCACATTGAGAAGTCCTCAATTACACTGACTTTTGTTCTTTAGGTCATGTTCTCTAAAGAAAAATAATAATGTGGGAAAATTATAGCAACTAAATGGAGACCTTTGAATAAGGAAGGATTATACAATCTGACTACTAAAAATCAATGTTTCGGGGACACATCTTTAATCTGAATCCATGGTTTTGTAGGATGATTTTCCCATGATACTCTTAAAATATGGAAACTCCAGCTATCTATCTCCTTTTGTGTGCATGAAAAATAGAATTTACCTTATAACAAATTCTGCACCTGTAATGGCTATAAAAACCCTGTATAACTTTACAAATAATAAAAATTACAAGATCAAAAACATTACTTTGTAACTCCAAATCAATTAAACAAATGCTATAAGTATCATGATGAAGTCACTAATATTTGACTTCATTATGTACCATCATAGTACTGCAGTTTATGTGATTGTCTCATTTAGTTCTTCAAACAACCTTAAGGGGAAGGTACTACAAAGGTCATCTATTTAATAGAGGGAACTGAGGCCTAGAAAAGTGTGAATTTCTCAAGGACACACAGCTAGTGAGGAAATATGCCAGGATTCACACTCATAACTGTTTGATTTCTAAGTTTGCTCTCTTAACCAGTTTCTCTACTAACTCAGCAAGCCCCCTGATAATGGTAAGTGACATATTTAAAATCGAACTGATTGCATAAAATATAATACCAACCAGAGCTCTTGCTGGTAATGATTTCTTAGTCCTTAAGAATATCCCTGATTGTTTTTGATTAGAATAAAATACAAATCTCTTACCAAAGCCCATAAGCAATTTCTCCAGTCATTTTCTACTGTTTCCCATCATGCACTAGCCACTTTATAGTTCTCCAAATAGCTAAGTCCACCCTCACTTATGTTTATTTCCTATTAAACATACGCTTTAGGAGAACTGGGAACCTATCTGTCTTGTTCACTATGTACTTACATTTCCTAAACTGAAGCCTGGCATATATCAGGAACACTAAACACTATTTATTGAATGAGTGAGTGAGTATATGGATTTCTGCCAAACTTGTAGATTCTTTGTCCTTTAAGATAACTCAAGGTTAACTCACCTAAATTCAACTACATCAGTCATTCCAAATCAAAATTTAGATCCATAATTATGTCTAAATTTAAAATCTAAGTTTTAAATCGAAATCTACATTTATAATTATACCTAAACTCAAGTTTACTTGTGAAAAAAATCAGTAAAAAACTAACGATTTAAGTAGGGCAGATTCGTTGCCATCAATAAGTTGCAGCAAGTTGATACATGACACATATGCTTACGACTGCTGTTCCCTCAGTTGGTTTCAGTTCCTGTGTGCCTCTTCAAATTTGAGCATCTCACTCTGTCAGAAATGTTTCATGTATAAAGACGCATACTTTTCATTCAATATGAAACCAAAGTCCACAACTTTATGGGAGGTTCGACCCATGAAATGGCAAGTGGTTGCAATGCTTTGATGGACTGATCAAGTGATAATGGTGACACGGTCTCCATTGTGGCAAGTTCCTCGGTTATAACCAAGGGTGATTCTGTCCTCCCCACTGAATTTAGAATCTAAATGCAGTTTAAATGTGAAACTACTGTATTTTTTTTTCACAAAAGATTACTTACGTATTGCATTTTTACTTAACTATGCACATACAGGTGAGAATATTCCTCATCCTTATGATCTTTTGAAAAATCAATGTGGATTGAGAATTGAGAAGAGGAATGAGTAGTGTTCATTTTATAACAAATATCTCATCTCTGCCCTCCATATGCCAGTGACTATGCTATGCTCTGTAGCTACAGAGAGGAACATACTTCCTGACCTAACAATGCTGCCAATCAGACACATAAATTATCACTATACCAGAAGCCAGGAGACGTATGTTCAGAATGCTATGGGATACAGAATGAGGGCGTATAGCTCAGGGAAGGAAGGACATTAATGTAAGAAGGTCTACAAAGCAGAAGTGAGTTAATGAGCCAAGTGTTGAGAGCTAAAAGGAGTTTACCATGTGAATGAAGAGAGTATCATCCAAGCAATATGAAAAAGGGGTATGGTAGCAGAGAGACTGATGTGTATCTTTATTGCTTCCAGCATGAGGTACATTCACAGTAAAAACTTTTCCATAATGAATTTTAATGTTTAATTCTGTGCCCCCAAATAGGAAATAACAATTTTCATAAATCTTCACTTAACAATAACTGAGCTCATAGAGGTCTTTACAAATGTTGTTTTGAGAAATACTAATTTTTCCTCAAGACACTTTAGCCACAAGAGGAAGTTCACAAATAATCATTGCTAAAAGGAGGAATTATACTTATTATAAAATCATCTGAATCCAATTAAATAACTTAACTTCTGAATGTTCTAACTCAGATTTCTTTAAGACTTATGAGACTTGTTAGCTAATGTATGCCAACAAGTACATTCAAATGACAAAAATAAATGAACAAATAAGAAAGGGATTTTAATAAATATTAGTACATAAATACAAAAATTATCAATCATGCTTAGCTTGACAGTTTTTTAAATTAAATTCATGAACTAGTGTGAAGATACCTGTAAATTTAATATACATACCTATAATGCAGTATATTCCCTGCTAAAACTACTATATTTCTTGTCTGTATGATGAAATTTCAAATTTTCAGTTTGATACAAACTACATTATGAGTAAGATATACAGTCTTAAATTAATTGCATAGGAACTTATTATTTCAGTTTTCTGGAAATTTTTTATTTCATATAATTTGGGACATTTCCCAAAAGTTGAACCTGTTTCTTTAGTATATGATCATATATGTACATACACAGGTGCATCTGCACACATATACATACATATGTATATACATATATGTGCATATATAATGGCAAATAACCTAATAACACAATATGTTATGTTTTAGTTGGATAAAATTTCGTGTCTGTGTGTTTGATATTGATCATTAATAGGTATTATGATGATGCAGGCAATTTTCCCCAAATCAATATTTATTTGCTTATAATCTGTTGACAAAAATTTTAAAGTTTTCATTTTAATTAATGATTGATATAATCATATTAGAATCACTTGAATAACTTGAATACTGCAAATATTATGTATTAAATAGAGGTAACATATATAATACATCATTTAATTAAAAGCTGATTAATCCTTACCTGTGTCACCAAAATAGCAGTAATTTTCCCTCAATTTTAAAAGTGTATTTTGAGTTTTCCTATGAAAAAACTACAGAGTATCTTATCTAATAAAAGAGTAATATGCACATAGACCAATACCTCTGTTACACACACAAGCAATGCTAACCAGCCAATCAGGGGTGAGTATGAAAATTAACCCTAAGATGGCTGCAGCCACAGAGTTATTTTAAATTATCTTAATTATTTTAAGTTATTTTAAATCAGGCAATGGAGGAAGCCAACCTTTCCATATACCCTGGCCAGTCCAGGCCTCCAAGGAAGGCTACAAAGTTTCAATTATAGAAGATAATTAAATCCCAACAGAAATGGTTGAGGCCATGGAGCAAGTAGGAGGCTTAGCTCCACCCAAGGCTACAAAGTTTCAATTAAAGAAGATAAATAAATCCCAGATATCAGGGCCTTCACTTGGTTCACCAGAGGGTATGGCTGACCTGAAAACCACCACAGGCCCCTAGCCCAGGCTGCCTCACACTAGAAGGGAACACCCAGCCTGATCTGGGATATGCTTCAGGGCAAACCAGCAGGCCCCACTTGTGAACCAGGCCTCTATCCTATCTAATAAAAGAGTAATATGCAAATTGACCATCACTCCAACACACAAGAAGCCTGCCCCCATATATCAAAGATGGCTGCTCCCATATGGACACAAGATGGCTGCCACAAGATGGCCAGCAGGGGAGGGCAGTTAAAGGCAAACAGGCGTGCAGGGGAGCAGTTAGGCATTAATCAGGCTGGCATGGAAGTGGTTAGGGGGTGATCAGGCTGGCAGGCAGAAACAGTTAGGGGTAATCAGGAAGGCAGGCAGGCAAGCAGTTGGGAGCCAGCAGTCCTGGCTTGTGAGAGGGATGTCCAACTCCCCATTTAAGTCTGATCCCAGTAGCATTAGGCCTAAATGGGCTGTCAGACATCCCTTGAGGGGTCCCAGATTGGAGAGGGTGCAGGCTGGGTTGAGGGACACACACACAGCCCGAGCATGAATTTTATGCACCAGGCCTATAGTATATCATTAAAGAAAAAAAAAGGAAGGTAACATATATGATCAGCACTTTGTTAGGTATTTTGTTTTTAATTTTAAGTGATTGGTTTCTGTTTTCATGAATCTTATAATATAGCCAGAAAATTATTTTTAAGAAAGCTGTACACATAAAGGAAAAAGAAAAAATAAATATTAACCAGGTGATCCTGATTTTGAGTGTGATAAAAAATACAGAAGAGATATAGCAGGGCTAAAATGAATCAAACCACTTGAATGAGGCAGAAATTATTTTAAATCAGCAGGAGGGATTAGATAGAGTACAAAAACGGGATATTGAAGGAGTAAGCATATACTAGTACAATAACTACAAAACTTTTCATTGGCAATATTGGTATTTGATACATAAGAAGAAATTAATTTGATCAGATTTTGGAGGCCTTGGGAGGGTGATAAGGGCTGGAATCTAATGAAGCAGGCAATATATAAACATAGAAGTGTCTTAATAGGATTGTGTAATAATGAAAGTAGCATTTAAAGACCAGATTCCAGAAGGATAGATAGCCTGTAGGGAATAGGAGTAAAGGTGGGAAATAAGTTCTGGACCAGAGGAGAGGAGTGTGTAGACTGTTTCTGAAAGGGAGGGGCCTAGGAAGAGTTGTGGCATACTCAGGAAATAGGAGAGCTTGTTTGGTGAAGATGATTAATCACTTTTATTCCATTTACTGCTTTTGGCAGTCACTTTCCCCTTGCCTCATACCAGAGTATGAAACATTCTATGAAGACTAAGATAATATAGTGCCCATATTTTGGATAGAAGCAAAGCGCCAAAGGTTAGGTTTCTTATGTAAGGAGAATAAGTAGATCAACCTTTCTGTACTTCATTCCGTTCATGTTTTTGTTTTTGTTTTTTAATATATTTTATTGATTTTTTCACAGAGAGGAAGGGAGAGGGATAGAAAGTCAGAAACATCTATGAGAGAGAGACATCAATTAGCCGCCTCCTGCACACCCCACACTGGAGATGTGCCCACAAGCAAAGTACATGCCCCCGACCAAAATCGAACCCAGGACCTTTCAGTCTGTAGGCCGACACTCTATCCACTGAGCCAAACCAACCGGTCTCGGCCGACCGTTCATGTTTTTAATAAAAATCTCTTCCATTATCATGGAGAGGTGTTTTTTGTTGTTTTTGTTGTTTTTAGTTTTTTTTTTTTTAATTTCTCATCTCTGCTGACTAACTAATCATGGGGTGAAAAACTATCCCCCTTCTAATCTAGGGGCTATGATACTGCTAACAAGATGACTGTTACTAACAGATCACCACAGAAAACAATGCAGTAAAGAAAACGTGCAATCACACAAGGTCTGCTTGTTAAAAACATCTGTGTTGGCCTTTTTCTGAAAGAAAACAAAAGGGAAACAAAGAGTAGTTTAATTTTATTGCACAATGTCTTCCTGCATTTAAAGTAATCCAAAAATTACTTTTAAATGATGAAAAATTAAAAAAAGGAGAAGAAGAAGAATTTGTTTCAGGTAGACTATTAAAAATTAAGAATGATATCAGCCAAAGGAAACCAAAAATAAAGTAAAACTAAAAATGTATTTGCATATGTTTGATTCTCTCTATCTCTTTGTATGTATATTTTTCTTGTTCATTTTTAGAACACAATCAGTCTTTCTTTGGAGAGTGTGTTTTCTCTTTATTCCTAAATCAACATAATTGAAAGAATTTGGAAAACTGAAGCTAACATAAAGGCCAAATCATTACACTACTTTTATTTATGATTGTTAAACTCAAAGAAAACAATAACTTAAAAAAAATAGTGGCCATGCGACCTTCTTTGGCAAATAAAATATTAGTAGAATGTGTCCCTTAATAGCATAAGCTTTTTTCCCCCCAACTGTTTCTTTTTAATTTAATTCATTGGGATAATATTGGTTGATAAAATTATATAGATTTCAGGTATACAATTCTATAATACATTATCTATATATGATACTAGAGTCCCGGTGCATGAATTCATGCAAAGATGGGGTCCAGTGGCCCTCTCTGATCAGGGCCAATAGGCCGGGCCAGCAGGGAAGAGAGGATGCAGGCAGTTGGCCTGCCAACCCTGGCCCTTGTTAACTTCTGGTCAAACTCCCAGTTGAGGGGAAAATTTGCATATTAGCCTTTTATTATACAGGATAGTGTGTTCACCAGCCTAAGTCAAGTTTTCTTTCATCATCATTTATCCTCTTTTTCCCCTCTTCTATTTACTCAAGTTTATAAGTTGTTTTTGTTTTTTTTTGGAAAGTTGCATGGTTTATATTTTATTACACTGTAAGATTTTTCCATAGATTTGACTATGAAAAAACTTTATTTATTTATTTTTTTACTTTTATTTATTTATTTATTTATTTTTATTAATTTTTTATACATATCTCCCCATTGTCCCCCCTCCCTCCCAGGCATACCCCAACCCCCCAGTGTCTATGTTTATTGGTTATGCTTATATGCATGCATACAAGTTCTTTGATTGATCTCTTATCTACCTCACCTAACTTTAATCTTCCTGCTGTAATTTCACAGTCTGTTTGATGCTTTACTGCCTCTGTGTCTATCCTTTTGTTCATCAGTTTATAATGTTCTTTATTATCCACAAATGAATGAGATCATGTGATGCTTCTCCTTCATTGACTGGCTTATTTCACTAAGCATAAGGCTCTCCAGTTCCAACCAGGTTGCTGCAAATGGTAAGAATTCCTTCTTTTTCATGGCAGCATAGAATTCCATTGTGTAGATGTACCACAGTTTTCTGATCCACTCATCTGCTGACGGGCACCTAGGCTGTTTCCAAATTGTAGCTATTGTAAATTGTGCTGCTATGAACATAGTGGTGCATAAATCCTTTCTGATTGGTGCTTGTGATTTCTTAGGATAAATTCCTAAGAGTGGGATTACAAGGTCAAATTGGAGATCCATTTTTAGTTTTTTGAGGAAACTCCATACTGTTCTCCACAGTGGCTGCACCAGTCTGCAATCCCACCAACAGTGCACAAGGGTTCCATTTTCTCCGCATCCTAGCCAACACTTGTCGTTTGTTGATTTGTTGATGATTGCCATTCTGACACCATGACCAAGTAGGATTCATCCAAGGAATGCAGGGATGGTACAATATCCGCAAATCAATAAACATGATACATCACATAAACAAATTGAGAGATAAAGATCACATAGTCATATCAATTGATGCAGAAAAAGCATTTGACAAAATTCAACACCCTTTCTTGATAAAAACTCTCAGCAAAGTTGAAATAGGAGGAGCATACCTCAACATCATTAAAACCATATATGATAAACCCACAACTAACATCACACTCAATTGGCAAAAACTAAAACCATTTCTGCTAAAAACAAGAACAAGACAGGGATGCCACTCTCACCTCTCCCGTTCAACATAGTACTGGAAGTATTAGCCATTGGAATTAGGCAAGAAGAAATAAAAGACATCCAAATTGGAAAAGAAGTAAAGCTGTCCTTACTTGCAGATGACATGATATTGTACATAAAAAAACCCAAAGGACTCCATTCCAAAACTAATTGACTTAATTAATGAATTCGGCAATTTAGCAGGATACAAAATTAATGCTAAGAAGTCTGTGGCATTTCTATACACTAATAGTGAAATTACAGAAAGAGAGACTAAAACAGCAATCCCATTTATCATCTCTCCAAAAAAATTAAGATACCTAGGAATAACCTAACTAAAGAGGTAAAAGACCTATAAGTAGAAAACTACAGGATACTGAAAAAAGAGATAGAGGAAGATGTTAACAGATGGAAGAACATACCATGCTCATGGATTGGGAGAATCAACATCCTTAAAATGTCCATACTACCCAAAGGAATCTATAGATTCAATGCACTACCCATTAAAATACCAACGACATATTTCACCGACCTAGAAAGAATTCTTCATAGATTCATCTGGAACAAAAAAAGACCATGAATAGCTACAGCAATTCTGAGAAAGAAGAATAAAGTAGGTGGGATCTCAATACCAAATTACAAGTTATATTACAAAACAACTGTTCTCAAAACAGCCTGGTACTGGCACAAGAACAGATATAGACCAATGGAATAGAATAGAGAACCCAGATATCCACTCAAACCACTATGCTCAACTAATATTTGACAAAGGAGGCATGAACAGTCAATGGAGCCAAGATAGCCTCTTCAATAACTGGTGTTGGGAAAATTGGACAGATACATGCAAAAAAATGAAACTGGACCACCAACTTATACCAAATACAAAAATAAACTCAAAATGGATATAGGACTTAAATGTTAGAAGGGAAACCATAAAAATACTAGAGGAATCCACAGGCAGCACAATCTCAGATATATGCCGAAAGAACTTCTTCACTGATACTGCTCCAAAGGCAATTGAAGCTAAAGAAAAAAATAAGTTTTTAAGGTTAAAAAAAAACAACTAAAGGGTGTTTAGGTTAAGAAGAGTGGGATTTGATGATGAGACAGAATACATATGATTTTTTTATAGGCTAGACAAAAGCATTACAACTAGTATATTTGAGCCATGCAACAAACATGAAATGTCAGCTTCATTCTATTTTCCATTAGCATATCAGGAGGTATCCTGGCATGTCTTCAGTTCTAAACCCAAGGGAAAGGTTTAGAGTTGACAATAGAAATATTGAGCTAAAAGTATTTATATAACATGAATATACATTTTTCAATAATAGTCTAAATCACACTCTTTTATATAAGATTTTATCTTGTGTTATTTTCAACTAGGTAGAAATAAATTTTATATGAGTGCATGGGTTTCGTGCTTTCTCTAAGATTTTAGTAGTGCAAAAAATAATTCTCCAATATAGAGATAAAGACAATTAAAACATAATGGATGAAATCTGATATGAAAGACCAGAATGGATCCTCAAGTCTTTAAGAATTTAATTTAACCTGTTTGAAAGTATTGATATATCTAAAAGAGAATATAAGTCAGAGGAACTTCCAGGGATCCAAAAATTGGGGTGAAGTATTGAGGCTGGGTGAATATAGGAAAAGAGCAGAAGAGTAGACTCATCTAAAATGACCAAGTATATGAACACATTAGCAAGGCCATCCTTATGTTGGAGAGGATGCCTAAAGTTCCAGCCAATATAAACGAGTTGTATTGGCAAACCTACCCTTACTACTTTAGTTACATTAACTATAAATATCAAATTTTATATAAATCCCTTAATTAAATAACATGCTTACCAACATCTTTAAGACAATTATTTGGCTTACCACACAAATCTGCCTAAGGAATGGACAAAGGTTGCTTTGTCATTAGGATATTCAGTATTCTCAAATTTGTAGTAGTTATTCTTTATTTTAAAACAATTCTTTTCCCTCTGGTTAAATAAATTAACTCGTGAACTTACTGCTGAGAGATGGATCGGCTTTCATTGTGCTGGTAAAATCCTATTTATAACCCTTTGATCACTGAGTAAATGAATACCCTCCTGTATGACACCTTGAAAACCTTTCTTATGAAAAAAACATGCTACCATCTCTGTTCTCAGTTCAGATGCCATTTCCTTAGCAGGCCTTTTCTGACCGTTGTATCTAATTTAGCTCATCATAGTCACTGTCTATTATTCTCATTTATTTTCTTCATTATCTGAAAGGATATCATTTTTCTCCAATATATACACATATATTATTGATAGCTCAATTACCGTTTCTTTTATTTCATATTTAACACATTGGAATTAATAAGTATTCAAAGTGTATATATATATACATATATATATGTATATATATGTATATATATATATATATATATATATATATATATATATTTGTATATATATATATGTGTGTGTGTGTATATATATATATATATATATATATATATATATATATATTTGTGGGGCACCCTGTGTTCCATGACAGTCTGTCTTGCTAATCAATATACTCGTATCTAAAACAATGTGTGCATCATAAAAACAACTTTGTAATGTTAGTTTAATGTTAAGAAATAAAAAAAGGAAAGATAGGGGGAGTATGCCCAGTTTCTACAAGTTTTAAAAAAAAGTAATTAGATGCGAAGAATAGGACCTTAGTCAGTATGCAATCCTGGAAGATGTACTAGTTTGGGGAAAGGGAGAAATCAAGTGACTTGTTTGACTGCTTAGAAATAAGCAAAATTTTAAAAATAGTTTTAGATTATTAAGATTTAAAAATATGGAACACTGGACCTAATTCTGAGTGACTGAGTTGAAATAGAAGTTCACTCTTTTCAGTCAAACATGAATTTAACTTGAAAAAGACCTTTCTGTCTAAAAGACTGCTCTTGTCCTTATTCTAGCAAATAGAAAATAATAGTAATAATAATAATAACAACCCTGCACATAACGAAGCAAAAAGCAAGACAGTAATCCACAAATTAAATAGCATACGGAAACCATTTAGCACAAGCTGTACTTACAAAGTTTACTGTTGTCTAGATTTCACCATAAAGTTATTCAAATTGTATAAAATACAGATCAGGTATTTTGTCTCTATTTAGTTGACAACTGACAAGCTGCAAACAGGCCACTAAGGACCATTCCTTCCATGTTCCACAAATAGTTACAGAATCTCTCATGTACCAGACATTGGATGAGAATCTGGAAATCCAGCAATGAACAGTTCAGGCATTCTTAGATGCTTTCATGGAGTTTATAACCTGGAGGATTGCTATGAACTAAACTTCAGTGACCCCATTATTTTAGTTTTCATGACAACCTTTAATTGGTGAACAATTGACATCTGAAATTTCCAAACAAATTTTAAAATAACATAACAACACAAGAAACAACGAGTAATGGAATGAACACAGGCCAGAGGGCAGGAAAACCTGGTTCCTGCCTTGGCTTTTCTACCAGGGAAACATGTGTCTTTGTAGGACTTTCCTTGGTGAGATGAAAGATGGATGACAGAACCTCTAACGCTCCACCTGGATCTATTAATGGCGCTCAGCTTTATCTGATTAAACATTAGATTTATATATAAACAGAAATAAAATAAGATTATGCGGCAGAAAGTGGTCTCGTGTGAGCCTTCTCTGAAGATCTATTAATTCTTCAATTTTGAAGAAGTACAATAGATCCTCCTTATCTGCAGTTTCATTTTTCGTGGTTCCACTTACAACCCACATTGTTCAGAAAATATTAAATGGAAAATTGCAGAAATAAACAATTCATAAGTTTTAAATTGCACGGTGTTCTAGATGCCATGATAAAATCTCGAGCCTTCCTACTCCGTCTAGCCAGGGGCATGAATCATCCTTTTGTCTGGGACTCTACATTCTCATTTTAGTCACTTAGTAGCCCTCTAGATCAGTGGCTCTCAACCTTCCTAATGCCGCGACCCTTTAAGACAGCTCCTCATGTGGTGGTGACCCCCAACCATAAAATGATTTCCGTTGCTACTTCATAACTGTAATTTTGCTAATGTTATGAACTGTAATGTAAATATCTGATATGCAGGATGTATTTTTGTTGTTACAAATTGAACATAATTAAAGCATAGTGATTAATCACAAAAACAATATGCAATTACATATTATGAAATATTTATTTCTAATTACAAATAAATGAAATTTTGTCTTGAATCATGGTGTAGCATGGGTAACAGACTTCATATGACAACAGTAAACTACATTGCTACATTTTGCTACACTGACGAGCGGTATGTTGGTTCCTAAGACCATGGGAAATAGGTGTTTTCCAATAGTCTTAGGCGACCCCTATGAAAGGGTCATTCGACCCCCAAAGGGGTCGCGACCCACAGGTTGAGAACCACTGCTCTAGATGATCGGATCGACTGTCATAGTACTATGTGCTTAGTAACTTTTATTTTATTTATAACGCTAAAGCAAAACAGTGGTGATGCTAGTAATTTGGATATGCCAAAGTTAAATCAAAGAGTGCTTCCTTTAAGTGAAAGGTAGGTATGTAAAGGATAAAACCATATATAGATGTGATTCAGTTCTATCCATAGTTTCAGGTATCGAGTGAGGATCCTGTGGCTACATGGAGACTAATTGCAATCCTATTTCCATGACATATAACAAATCATCGGTTTAATCAAAAGCATTTCTATTTCTCCTAAAAAGATCACAACTAACAAGTGTTTTGATACACATTTTTCAAAGATGTTTCAAGCATGGTTTATATAAAGTAGATTTTATGAGGTGATTGCTTTCCAACCTAGGCTTTTATTGAGAATTTACACATTTGGATAGCCATAGAATTCATGTTTCACTGTTTAAAATTAGTCTTTAGAAGTTGTAAATCAAAATCTACTCTCTTAAATACCCGATTTTTCCATTTCCATCAGTTTGTTGTCATAGGATTAGTATGAATGCTGAATGGGTGTCATTTGTGTTTTAACTAAACATTGAATTATTTGTGGAAAAAATAACAAGTGGATGGATGTTGCAAAATTAAATAAAAACATTTCAATAAAAAGTCTAAATCATTACAAATATTTAGTAAATTTTGATGTTTATTTCAAAAGAATATTTTTTATCTAATAATTTACTTTCATAGCAAAGAGTTATAGGAACACAATACATAGCTAAATAATATTTTTGTTGTTTTCGTTTTGTTATTTATCAGCTCCAAATTTACTCATTAGAAAACTGTGAATACATAACTTACACAGATAACATTAATTAACGATACGCATTTTTAAAAAGTGTTTATAAAACACAAGTAAAATTATATATGCATACACATATACATAACACACACACACATACACACACACTATCTACATACTACTGTAATTCATGGGGAATAGTTTTGTGATGTACAGAAAACATGATTCTTAATTTTAATAAGTTAATATATATATATATATATATATATATATATATATATATATATATATATATTTAGTCTCTCCACAATGCAATAAGCACTATAGAAATTTTGTGTTACTAAATTAATAAAAAATATGCCATTTTTGTGAGTATTTCCCTTGATTATTTGGGCCAGAATTACAAACAGGAAAGCAGACTATGAAGAAATTTTAAATAGTTTTAAAAGCAAGTTATCTAAGCTTCTTTGAATTTAAAATGAGAATGATTTTTCCAATTATCAATTTGATTACTTTTTTATTTTAAAAAGGACTTTTGGACTATTCATTTTCTCCCCCTCCCCAAATTTTTTCTCCAAGGATAATGAAGTTTAATAGAATATAGATCAAGTTCAAACTATTGTAGTTAGATATTTAAATTATAAAAAGTTCAAACTTAAATTATAATAAGTTCAACCTATTGTATATAGCTATTTAAATTTTAAAAAGTCTTTATTTCAAGAACCGCATATTTTTTTTAATTTTTATAATTATTCTTAGCTCTTGGTTGGTAACTAAGAATTTTTTTTAATATATTTTATTGATTTTTTACAGAGAGGAAGGGAGAAGAATAGAGAGTTAGAAACATGGATGAGAGAGAGACATCGATCAGCCGCCTCCTGCACGCCCCCTACTGAGGATGTACGCGCAACCAGGATACATGCCCTTGGCCGAAATCGAACCCAGGACCTTTCATTCTGAAGGCCGACGCTCTATCCACTGAGCCAAACCGGTTTTGACTAAGAACATTTTTTTAAAAGTCTAAGAAAATAATACAAATGAAATAAGATACTATTTTGAAAATGAGAAATTTATTTCTATTCATTAAATATTTACTAAACACCTGTTATTCAGTTGACAGAAATGTATAAATCACAGTACTATTGCAGGACATGAATGGTTCTATTGTTCCAATCAGAAATTGTTTTCCTGCAAGACATTTTAAGAAGAGGGTCTGTATAAAATTACAGCCCCAAAATATGACAGATCAATTAATAAAATATATTTTAAGGGAAGAAAACTTTACCACTTTCAAAATTTTATTAATATTTGTGCCATATTTTTTATCCAACATACAATCCAAAGATAAGCAATGGTTAGTATCAAAGGCTTAAGAGAAAATATATAAATGAAAAATTTTAAATTAAGCAAATCACTCCTATTAACATGTTTTATCTTCTTTTTAAGATTAACAAGACTGCTATTTTGACTTTAATAGTGAAATGAAGGGTTCATTATGATCATGGTTTGAGAACCACTATCATTGCCCACATCTTCCTGGTAAAGCAGAATAAAAAAGAATAGAAGAGATGATTTTCCTCAAAGGTCCCTGCCAAAGTTACCTGGATTTAGGTAAATCACAGAAGTACATTTAGTCTCAGATGCTAGGGGTAGAGGTGGCAGAGAATGTACCAAAACCACATAATTCCTAGATATTTTCCTTATACTTTATGATTTAAATACTCATTAAAAATTAATTGTGAGTTTATCTGAGTACAAGGAATAGAGCTAGTATATATGACATGAAAATTAATTATATAGTAAATGAACATCAGATTTTGAATATATGGGTCAGAAAGAGATATGACATTCTGAATCACTGATTTTTTTTTTTTTTTTTGGTGTGAACATGCTATTATATATAGAGAGAGAGGAAAGAAGAGAGAGAGAGAAAGATAGAAACATCAATGATGAGAAAGAATCATTGATCTGCTGCCTCCTGCTTGCCCCCTACTGGGGATCAAGCCAGGGATGGAGCCCACAACACAGGCATGTGCTCTGACCTGAAATTAAACCATGACCTCCTGGGTCATAGATCAATGCTCAACCATTGAGCAATGCCAACCAGGGGCTGAACATGCTATTTTAAGAAAGACCAAGAAATTTTAGCTCACTTTTCTATATTATAAATTGTTTTATGGTTATTTCTAAAAAGCAATTCAGATTCAATCATTAAAAGTAGACTCCAAATGTAGTCATTATTTTATTTTGTTTATTTATTTTAATCCTTTCTCAAGTATATGTATTTATTGATTGTAGTGACAGGAAGAGGGAGAGGGAGACTGACTGGAAAAGGGAGAGAGAGAGACAAAGAGAGAGAGAGAGAGAGAGAGAGAGAGAGAGAGAGAGAGAGAGAGAGAGAGAGAGAGAGAAAGTGATCTGTTGCCTCCTATATACACCACAACTGGGAATGGAACCTGCAACCTAGTTATGTCCCCTGACCAGGAATCTAACCTGCAAACTTTTGATGTTGCAACATCAAAATGAATGATGTTCCAACCAACTGAACCACCCAGCCAAGGCTGGAATTATTTTAAATTTAACATAAAACGGGAATAAAAGTATGGAAGGTATACTTTTAACTAATTCTACCCCTAAGAAGTGTTTTTTTTTAAGTTTTTAACAATTGAAAGTGTCCAATGACAGACTCAAGCGAGCTATTTCTTCATTCAAGTCTTGTTCTGATAGGGACTGAATGACAAACTAATCAGAGAAGTCATAAAAGTCATGCTCTTTGCCTTTAAATAATGCCCACTCATTGTTTGGAGTCAGATTAAGCACAGCCTCCTCCAAAAAGCCCTCTTCAAGGTTTGATTTGGATATCATTGTGCATATTTGTACCTTGGCATTACATTCAAAATATATTTTTAACAAACCCAAGGCATTAACATCTGGTATTGCAGACCTAGTAAATAAATCATGACGGTGGGGTCTCTATATTAATCACCGTGCATTAATTCTTGGATCTTAAAGAGGTGCAAATGGTCCTGAGACAGCCAGAGAAGTAAAGGGTCACTCAGGAGCTGAAAAGACTATGAGTAACCAATGATGAAGAATAACTTTAATGTTTACAAATGTGTAACTGATGAATATCAACTTTGTCTTACCAAAACATAATGTGCCATCATGCATAAACTTTTTCCCCCATATCCCAGCCAAACTAGTAAAGTCCTTGAAAGAAGAGACTATATCTTATTTTACTATTTTCTTTATATCCCCAAGAGTCAGAAGTACTTAACACAAAGTAGGCACTCAGAGAATATTGCTTGAGTTACTTTATGAAATTTCATGTACCCAGTTAAAAGCTGAACTAAATGGTTTTGACAATTTAAGGATTATATAATTGTAATTTACAGTACGCTAGTTTATCTTCTTAAAATATCAAGGGTACAACATAATGGTCATATAATTTCACAAGGTAATGGATTTAAAATGCTTTCCAATTCTTAAGAAAAAGAAGCATATTTATTATCAATAAGTTTTAAATAGAGAGCAGTGAGACTCTAAATCTTGTTCATCTTAAAATGTCACTATAAGGTATTGTTCAGTGTGGAGTGAAACATGACAGAAATAAGAAACTCAAATGCAAAAATTATTAGATTTAAGATTTTTATGTTAGGTCAGCAGAAGTGCATGTTCTAGATCATGTTTTCTGAATCTTACACCCAAAGTTTCTGCACTCTATTATACTGAAAGGCAATTAAAAATCTATCTTGCCCATATTATTATTTAAAAAGAATGTCCTATTTGCTTTGTTCAAAGATTTGCACATCTGATGAACATTGTCATTTAAAATATACCAGTAACTGGTGGACACATGGTGCAATATACAGATCTTGTAACATGGAAACCCACACATAAAACCTATATATTCATGTTGACCAATGTCACCCTAATCAATTTAATAAATAAAATAAATAAAATAAAATATTGATATTTTGAAAAATATCAATACCCACCAAATATTGGCATAGTTATCTACTTAATAAAAGAATAACATGCTAATTGACCACACCTTCATGATGCCCACCAGCCAATAAGGAGTATGCAAATTAACTCAACAAATATGGTGGGTTAATTTGCATACACAGGCGCTGAGTGGCCAGGGCGAGGGTGGGATGCTTGTATCATTGCCATAGTGACAATACAGGCCTTCCACACCACCCACAGCTGCTCTGGGCTTCTGGGCAGCAAGGGGAGGCTGAAAGGTGGCTTCAGCCAGAGTGAAGGCAGTGTTGGCAACCAAGCAAAGGTAGGCCCATTCTGACAAGAATCTTCGTGCATCAGGCTTCTAGTATTCCTTATAAGAAATACCCATTGTTAACACAGGACTTTAAACTCACTATTACACCCAACATTCCTAAAGAGAACACAGCATTGGATATACTACTACATTTTTTTGGAAAATAAACCATAGTGTCTTCTGCCTTCTAATCAACTAAAGGTACTTCATTTTAGTAAAAAAAAGTACTACACATCTAGAAACATTACTGCTATTTTTTGTAAAGTAAGAGTTATAAACCATGGAATTATAGTTCAAGGTTCAATGAGCATGTCTATTATCACTATTAGTAAGGGATGTAAGTGGGAAAAGAGAAAGTGCTCTTGTTTGAACTTGAGATGTAGTAGAAGTAGTTATAATCTAAAAAAAAAAAAGAGAGAGGGAAAGTTGTCTTATGTAAACATGGAGAGAAGGGTAACTGCTCAGATTTTACTTTCTATTGGTATTCCTGCATATACTATACTAGGCAAGTAAGAGTCATGAGAGCCAAAATAGGTGTGGAAGTGTTTTGGAAAAGTTTAAATATGCATTCTTGTTTTTATGCCCTCTTATTAAAGAAAATCAAAATTACAAGATAGACATAAAATGCATAACAAAAATGCGGAAGAGAATACAGAGGGGAAAAAAGAAGGATTTGAAATAAAATGAATTGAGAGGGTCTAGTCATAGTAGAATATATAAACTAAGGTATAGTGCAACTGCTAGCACTTCCTACTGTTCAGAGCTACAAGGGAAACAGTTTACAATTCTGTGATGTTTATCATATAACAACAAATCTGTTGTAGAGGTATAAAAAAGCTGTACCTGATGCACAAATCTGAATGAAACTCTTCCCGTGGGTCCTCATTAATGGAAAACCCGATTTGATTTAGTGAATTATATCCTTGAAATAGCATGGTGTGTTTTTTTTCTTTTTTTGTGTGTGTGTGTGAACTTTTCTTTTTAATTCTTCAATGCAGAGTAATAATATACTGCCCAAACAAAGTTTAATAAAAGCATTGTACAATGGTCTAAGAGTGGAAATGATGAAATTCTGCTTTATCTAGGGATAACATTTTTAAACCTGCAGGTATGCTTGGACTCAAGTAGTCAGAAATAAATATTTTATTTTGCAAACCAAGGTTTTGATAAAAATGGAAAAACGGAATTCAGCTATTAAGCAATTGGACAAGAACCTGGAATGCAGAAATTATCTATTACTTACTAGATAGATTTAATAAATATTTATTGAGCACACAATGTGGGCCAGGCATCATTAATTAGAAATGAAGACTAATAGTTTAAACAAAGATAAGGATCATATATATCAATAAATTGTACTCTTCAATGCTTATAGTAGCTAAAGGAGTCCCTTGTAAGATAAAAATAAATATAGTGAGGGCCATAGAGAATATTTGTAAGATATCTGTATGATATGCCAATAAATTTTCCTTCAGATATTAGAACTGTCACATTTAAATATAAATATGTTAAAACCTTAAAGATAAATCATCAAATCTCTATGGCTGATATAAAAATATGCCCAATAAATCTATTTTTATGAGATAGGTAAGCTACTATGTGCACAAAGGAGGTCTGACCTAGTGTGTGAAGAAAAAGATCATCCTTTTTTACCTGCTTTTCAGATGCCTCTCCTTGGTTCCCAAAATATTCTATATGCATGTCCACTCTAGAACAACTAAGGGTAATTTTTGGTATCTCCCATCATTCTATTATATAGAATGTATATATGTCACAGAGGATATACAAAAAGAAGGAATAAAGGAAAGAAAAAGACAGAATTGAATAAATGACGAATCAAAATGCAATAAAATATTCATTTTTCTAATGCAATTTAATCATTTTTTGAAACAAAATAAATCCATTAAATTATGTTAACATTTTCAAAGTCTGCCATGTGCTGTCCTTAACATATATTTTAAGTCCAATAGCAATATAATACCTTACCTATTTCCAAAAATATTCAGAGCATATTTCTGATTCTTACTGGTATTACCCTTTAAAATGATATTACAGAAAACATCCTTTCTAGTAAATGTAATATGAAAGAGAGGGTGAACTGTTACTTGTGATTTTTACACACTCTGCCTATTCTTAAAAGGGAAATACAGTATTTCTTTTTTTTTTTTTAGATTATTCTCTAAATTAAAGCATCATGTGTACAGGAGCAAAGTCACAGGTTAAATACCTCCACGAGCCAGAGAGATTTAAACTGTTACTTTCCCACATGCTATCGATTACGAGAAGCCCTGAATATGTGAGTGAATCATTACAAACATATCACTACTACTTGGAAAGCTTTCAAAGCCAGCTAGCTTTTCCTATTGTGTACTTAACCATGGGATAGGAGTGTTCGTCTAGCCCAGAGGTCAGCAAACTGCGGCTCGAGAGCCACATGTGGTTCGCGAGCCGCAGTTTGCCGCTCTGTTGACTAATGAGTTTGTCGACCACTGGTCTAGCCATTCAAACAACTTTAAGTGTTAACTTCAAAATGGATTTTGTCTGGCTAGCTGTTTCAAAATTAAAACTACTACAGGCAAGATTTATAAATGTGGTATGTAGTTTATCTTTCCTGACTAACCCATTCCAAGAACTGAGTTATGCACTAAGAGAGCTTCAATTTTTAAATTATCGTGTTAGAACCAATTACTTCCATAGTGGTACCTAGAGCAATGTTAACCTAGGTCTCAGAAGGCTAATTTCCTAATGTGTTAATATAGCCACAGTTACCACTGAATTTAGGATAATTTATCTGCCAAGTAAATAAACTTTTAAAAGACCTAGGAAAGAAAATCACATTTATAAATATGCAACCTTCAATTTAAAGGCTTACCAGGAGGTCACAGAAAAGAGAATAGAACACAAAATCCATGTTTCTGTTGTTTGAATGCAACAAACAAAATCAAATCTTCTTGATCTGGGTTAAGATCGAGTAGGAAAATAATTTTTAAAAATACATAGAAACATTGATACATTTCATACTTCCCAAAACAACAATTTTGTGCCTCAGTAAATGATAACATTCCAGCTGTATCAAGTTCAAACCCAGGAGTCATTCTTAGAATGAACCAGGTTTTATAAAAGTATCATTAAGAAACTATGTAAAGTAAATTACTAATAAATATTTAATCTGTGTATAGATGCATTTTCAAATATAGAAAAAGCATCTACAAGTTTGGGCTCAATATGAGAATTACCAGCTATAAAATTGGCAATAGAAAACATTTGCTTTAATTTTTCTAGTTTATGTGTTCTACTTAATCACCACAAGATATTATTTTTCTTCATTTAAATAAATTTCTTTAAGTGTCCCCTGCCCTTCTCCCTTCCCCCTCTCTCTCTCTCTCCTCTCTCTCTCTCTCTCTCTCTCTCTCTCTCTCTCTGTCTCTCTGTCTCTCTCTCTCTTTTACATGCACACACACAAGAAATTTCTGTGAGCAATATTCTTTATAATCTAGATACTTTCTACTAGAGACATCATCTACTCACATTATCATCTTCATAAGTCAATACATCCAAATCAGATTTCATCTTTTAAAAATCCGGTTAATTTTTAGAGAGAGATAGAGGAATATTGATCGGTTGCTCCCTACCAGCCCTGACTAGGGATTGAGCCTGGGTATGTTTTCTGGTGGAATTGAATCTGTCACCTTTTGGTAACTGGGATGACACTATGACCAACTGACCCACACCAGTCAGGGCCAGACTGCATCTTAATAATTAAAATCAGTATCTAGTTATTGAGTACATACTATGGGCCAAGCACAGTAATAGGCTTTTATGTATATAATCTTATTTAATCCTTATACCTGTACTGTGAAGTAGAAAATTAATATTTATGTGAAATTCAGGAATAGTTGTCTATTTTTTACAGAAAGTAATGTACAGAATTTCCAGACTTGGTAGAGCTCTGTTTCTTCAATTCTTCCAGTGTTGCCTATATCAGTAAGCCACGGATCTATCTACCAACTGCTGAGGATCAAAATTGCAGAGCAAACCTCTGCTTTTTCCCAATCCCTCTGCCAGAAATCAAGACTTGTTAATTACACAGAACTAGCTCTTCTTAGGACAAAGTGGCTATTATTATGGGTATGTAAGGTCACAGGACTCAAGCTAGACAAACACACACACACACACACACACACACACACACAATGTTCTGGGATCCAACTCACAGATGCAAAATAACAAAGTATCTTGTGTTCCAGCTCTATTGTCTAACACATGTTTTGCCTAACTCTGAAAGTATTCTTGAATTTTTAGTCATTTTTGTATAGAGATATATTGTTTTTGAGAGTATTTCATCAGCAGTGTTTAATGAGCTGGATATTGACAGCTATTTTGAGTACAGAAAGACTAGTATGTTCTCTGAAAATTTTTTTGCAAGTTCCATATCCACAATCTGTGTTCTTGTGATGTACATCAGATATTAAAGTTTGGATTAATTAGGCTATAAATACAGTCAATTATAAATATCTCCGAGATGATCTGAATTGTGAAGATAGGCCATCCACTTAGAGTAGTTTGTTTAATTGTGGTACTGGGACTCTGTAACTAACATAAATGATGGCTGACATGGCTCTTTGCAGGCAGCATTCATTAACTGAAATACTGATGCCCCCATAGTCTAAAACAATTTCAAATATGTCTCCAGACAAAAGACATGTTAGCAAAAATTGCTAGAGGATAATGGTGTGAAATGATTCTATAGCTCTTTATGGTTTTACACCCCTGCCACCACCACCCCAATCAGAATAGATTTTAAACTTGTATTTATAAGTTTGGAATGTAAAAATTACAATATATAAAATGAACCATTATAAAAAAAAACACCTGAAACTTTCATTAAAGTTTTTGAAATTCCTACCCAATTATCAAAGGCAAAAAATTTCAAAGACAGAACATATGCAAAAAACTAGAAACTTTCCTCTTATATGACTTTCACCAGAGATTTTATAACTAGCCATTAAAATTACAGTAATCTTTCCTAATGGTAAATGTCCCTCTTGTGAAAATAAGTAGATATATATTCGCATGCTCTTTTCATCACTGTAAGAATTCCTGGTAAAATACCTATGGATCATGAATAACTCCAAGTTTTAAAGTAAAAAAAAAAAAAACACAAAA